>QRDG01000416.1:776599-969069 GCA_012064385.1 Puccinellia tenuiflora
TCCGTGAGAATCGGGATATCTTTGCATGGTCCAGTCAGGACCTGCCGGGTGTTCCGAGGGAGTTGGCTGAGCACTCATTGCATGTCAGGCCAGATGCTAGGCCAGTGAAGCAACCGACACGGCGTCTTTCCGAAGGAAGAAGGAAGGCTGTGGGTGACGAGTTAGCCAAGTTACTCGCATCAAATGCTGTCGTAGAAGTGAAGTACCCGGACTGGTTGTCTAACCCGGTCCTGGTAGAAAAGAAAAAAGATGACCCGAATGTTGCCACTGTCTGGCGCATGTGTGTTGATTACACACACCTGAACAAGGCATGTCCTAAAGATCCATTCCCGCTGCCCCGGATCGATCAAGTGATTGACTCCACGGCCGGGTGTGAACTACTATCGTTTGTAGATGCGTACTCTGGTTTTCACCAGATACCACTGAATCCTTCTGATCAAATAAAGACTGCCTTTATCACCCCGTACGGGGCTTATTGCTACCGAGTCATGTGTTTTGGGTTGAGGAATGCCGGCGCTACTTACCAGCGTTGTATGCAGAAATGTTTACACGATCAAATAGGCAAAAATGTGCAGGTGTATGTCGATGACATAGTCATAAAAACTAAAGAAAAACACACCTTGTTGGATGATCTCAAAGCGACATTCGCAAACCTGCGGAAATTCCGGCTAAAACTTAATCCGGATAAATGCACATTCGGTGTACCAGCAGGAAAGTTACTCGGTTTCCTTGTGTCAAGCCGAGGTATCGAGGCAAATCCAACTAAGATCCGGGCAATTGAAAATATGAAATTGCCGAGATGCCTCCGGGATGTCCAGAAATTCACCGGATGTCTGGCTTCTCTGAGTCGTTTCCTAGGTTGGTTGGGAGAAAAGGCCTTGCCCTTATACCAACTGATGAAAAAATCGGACAGGTTTAGCTGGACCCCGCAAGCAGATGCGGCGTTTCATGAGCTGAAAATGATGTTGGCTACTGTGCCGATACTGGCCTTGCTACTACCAAGAGAGCCCATGTTTCTCTACATTGCAGCCACTAACCGAGTCGTTAGTGTCGTAGTGGTGGTGGAACGAGAAGAAGAGGGAGCTACCGTGCAGAGGCCGGTGTACTATTTGAGTGAGGTGCTCTCCGCATCAAAACAAAACTACCCTCACTATCAGAAAATGACTTATGGTGTCTACATGGCGACCAAAAAACTAAAGCATTACTTTCAGGAGCACCCCATAACTGTTGTAAGTGCGGCCCCTGTGTCGGAAATCCTTGGCAATAAGGATGCCAGTGGCCGAGTCGCCAAATGGGCTATCGAGCTCGCAGCTTACGCTCCGCAGTACGCGAGAAGGGATACTATCAAATCTCAAGCGGTGGCCGAGTTCCTTTTGGATTGGGCCGAGATGCAATATGAGCCATCCCTGCCAGACTCCAATTACTGGAGAATGCATTTTGACGGGTCCAAGGTAAAGGAGGGCCTGGGAGCTGGTGTAGTTCTCACCTCACCAAAGTGAGATCAGCTGAAATATGTGTTGCAAGTCCATTTCGCGGCATCTAACAATGTCGCCGAGTATGAAGCACTGATTCATGGACTCAAGGTGGCCAAGGAAATAGGAATTCGCCGGATCATCTGTTATGGTGACTCGGATCTGGTGATTCAGCAAACATCAGGCAACTGGGATGCCCTAGATGCTAACATGGCGGCATACCGGTTCCATGTTCAGAAAATTTCAGGATTCTTCGATAGGTGTGAATTCACTCACGTTCGGTGGACAGATAATGAAAGTGCTGACATGCTATCCAAAATTGGGTCATATCGGCAGGCCATTCCGCCCGGGGTATCACTGGAGCATCTTCATAAGCCATCAATCAAGCCTTCACCCGAGTCTGAATCGATATTCATCCCGGGTAATCCGGAACCCGACATCGTCCCGATGGACGTGGATATCGGGAGCAAGTTGCAGGACTCGGGGACTGCTAGGCAGGACCCGGGGATTTCCATGGATGTCGAGTACATTGAGCACGACTCGGCCACTACGCTGGAAAATTGGAAAGCCGCTTGGCGGAACTCGGGGACTCCTTGGGAGGACTCGGGGACTCACCAGCCTATGTCGGGCGTGGTGATCTCGGTTGATGCAATGGAAATCGACGAGCCTATACTCGACACTCGCCCGGTACCGGCATGGGCGCAACCCATTATGACATTCATGTTAGATGGTAGCCTACCGAGTGATGAGGTCTCGGCCAGACAAATCCAAAGGCGGTCCAAATCCTTCACAATCATCAACCAGGAGCTGTACAAGAGAAGTGTGACCACTGTGCTTCAGCGCTGCGTCGAACCAGAAGAGGGAGAAAGGATTCTCCGAGATATTCATCAGGGAGAATGCGGTCATCACGCCTCTTCCCGAGCTATAGTGGCTAAAGCATTCCGATATGGATTCTACTGGCCCAGTGCTTTGCAGCAAGCAGAGGACATTGTCCGGAAATGTGAGGGGTGTCAGAGGTTTGCTCACAAAATTCATATGCCGGCCTCCGCACTCAAAACTATCCCCATCACTTGGCCATTTGCAGTGTGGTGTCTGGATATGGTGGGACCATTCAAGCCAGCCCGAGGTAACATGACTCACATTCTAGTAATGGTGGACAAGTTCACCAAGTGGATTGAGGTGAAACCAATAAGAAAATGTGATGGGCGCACAGCCGTGTCATTCCTAAAGGATATTATCCTAAGGTATGGTCACCCGCATAGCATTATCACGAATAATGGCACCAATTTCGCCGAGGGAGCCTTTGCTCGGTTTTGCCAGGAAAAGAGAATCCGGCTAGACTTAGCATCGGTTGCACATCCGCAGTCCAATGGATAGGTGGAAAGATCAAACGCCCTAGTCTTATCCGGCATCAAACCTCGGTTGATTGAGCCACTGTTGCGTGCTCCGGGTTGTTGGCTGGATGAAATTCCGGCAGTACTGTGGAGTCTAAGGACTACACCGAATCGCTCCACCGGCTATACGCCATTCTTCCTGGTATACGGAGCAGAGGCAGTGCTGCCAACCGACATAGAGCATCACTCGCCAAGAGTCGCATTATATACCGAGTCAGAGGCAAAGGAAGCCTGGGAAAATGATGTCGATTTGCTCGAGGAAGCACGAGAATTGGCATTGTCCAAGTCATCGATTTATCAGCAAAATCTCCGACGCTGCCATAGCTGGAAAGTGAATCCTCGCAAGTTTCGAGAAGGAGACTTGGTGCTTAGGCTTGTGCAGCGCACCGCCGGAATGCACAAGTTATTGCCTCCTTGGGAAGGACCATTTATTGTGAGCAAGGCTTTGAACAATGATGCATATTATCTTATTGATGCTCAGGCACAGGTGAAGAACAGGATTGACAGATCCGGAGAGGAGACCAAAAGACCTTGGAATGTAGCTCTTATTCGCCCTTTTTACTCGTAAGGACTCACTGTATGTATCTCGAAACTCTGAAATGAAATGTCGGCACCCCGAAATGAAACTCGGGGACTGCCTTGCTGTGAATTTGGTGTTGTATGCATGCTTATGTCTGTTTCCTGTATGTCGGATGGCTCCAAAAACCGTGCTTCCATGTTTGCAAGTATTGTATGCTATGTTTTTGTGATTTTGTGACCCGACTGCCAAAGAAACCATAAATGGTAGGCAAGGGCAAAGATTGCAAGGGGTAGTAAACAAGAAAACAAACTCGGGGACTCGGCCCAAGTGCGATTCGGCATAAGCTGTTCTGTTCTTAACTTATATGTCGGATGATTGTGAGCTTTGACTCAAAGTTTCTTAGTATTGTATGTCGTATCTCGGTAATCTTGTGACTCGACTGTCAAAACACCGAAAAAGGTAGACAAGAGCAGAGGTTGCAAAGTATGGTAAACAAGAAAATAAACTCGGGGACTCGGTTCAGACTGATCCGGCATAATAAATAACCATGCTAAAAATGTGCAAAGTAAGAGAACCAAATGCCTAGCATTAAAGCCAAAGGTTATATTACATTTGCACCCGGCATTCCGGGGATTTGATGATTTCAGTTTTTTGTCTAAGTTTAGGCAGTAGGATACTAACTACTCGGAGCAGAAGGAGCAGCATCGGTCTTGGCCGGTTCTTCGGTCGTGATCTCGGTGGTATCCTTGGTCGCAGGGGCCGGAGCGATGCCTGTGGTTGTGCCGGGAGGAGCGTCGGCTTGGATTTCCTCATCAACTCGTTCTTCGTCCTCTTCTTCGCCCTCGCTGTCGACATCCATTTCCTCTGCTTGAGGAACCCGCTCACCCGGGACGAAGGTATGCACCGAAGCATACTGGATGAGGGAATGAGCTAGCTCTTGGCGACGCCGGATGAGTTCCGGATCAGAGAGCCACTTTGATCCGTCACGCACGGTCTTGAGCATCTCGAGGTTGAGTTCTTCGTACCAAGACAGTACATAAGTTAACGCCTCGTCTGCGCCGACTCGGGCGGCGGATGATCGCCAATCATCGAGCCTTTCCTCGGAGGCAATCAGGCACTTGGCCAATTCATCAACAATCGCAGGGGCCTCACACCCGGGCCAGAGAACCTTGTAGACCCGGATCGCAGAGCTAAGGAGATTCATCCCGATAGCCCTCATTGGTACCAAGCGCGCCTTCAGGGCCACCAAATGGGCATCCATATCCCAATCGGCCGAGATCGGGCCATCTTGGATTTTTCTTACTCCGGTGCTCCTGAGCGCTCTGGTCCGCAGCGGCCTTGGTGTGGGGGAAGCGTTCTAAATAGGGAATGGCTAACGCTAAAATAAGTCACATAAGGATAAAAGTGGAAGACTGAATAAAGACAGAAGGGGAAGGGGCTTACTGTCCATCTCGGAGTTGATGCTGGAGATGTCCACCAGCCACTGCGCAATCTTGGTCTTCAGAGCTCGGAGCTCGCTCTCAGCCGAGGTTGCTTGTGACTCGGACTCATCAAGAGACTCCTTGAGCTTCCGAGTCTCCTCTTCTCGGAGCTGTTTCTCTGTGGCGGCGGTCTTTTCCAACTCGGCAATGCGGCTCCGAGATTTCTCAAGCTCGGTCTGCAGCCGAGACGCTTCGTCCCGCTCCTTCTTGAGCTCAGCCTGGTGTGCAAGCTCGCGCTCCTTCCGTGCGGCTGTGCCGAGATAGCAGAGTCAGAATACAAAGACTAAGGCAAATATAAGTTGAAGGACAAAATATGACTTACCCTCAGCCTTGGATTCTGAGTCAGCTACTTGGCCCAGCTTGGCTCGCAGCAGTTTGTACTTGTCGGAAAGTGCTTTGTGCTCCAGCAGGAGCTTGCGGTGCACCTGTGTACGCTTGGACATGCAGGCCTGGAAAGAAGAAATGTTAGCCTTGTTGGTGAAGATTCAGGCCGAGTTATCCTTACTCGACCAAGTCAGTATACTTAGCCGAGTCTCGGTCACTCGACCCGAATCTCGGGGACTGGGGATAGATGATATCTACATTAAGAAAAATTTAACCGAGTTATCATTATTCGGTAGAACTTACCGCGGCTGCATGGTCGGCCGCGAGAAGAGCAGCTTTGGCTGCAGACATCTTTTGGGCCACCAAGCTTGGTCCCGCCGGATGCTCCGAGATCAGGCCCGCTGGTGACTGCGAGCTCACTTCACTCAGGTCGACAGCGTTCCAGTCCATGTTGTAATGCTCAAGGGAGCCCAAGCTTTTCCCGCTAAGGGTTTGCAAGGGGGCAAACCCCCAGCTGGCGGTCTGGATACTGCCGGATGTCGCTGCGCCTTGGCTTGGTGGCACAATCAACTGCCATTCCGGGTTAGCCGACACCATTTTCACCGGTGCCTTTCCAGTTGTTACTCCAGTTGCAGGAACTGGGGCTTTGAATGTCTGTTGCTGTGGCTGCGGCTGTGCCGGTGGCGGGGCTGGCTTTGCCGTCGACGTTGATTTGGACGGCAATGGATGTTTCTTCTATTTCTGCAGCTGTTGCGTTGATGGAAGCTGCTTTGGTTTCTGCTGCTGTTGCGCTGGAGGAGGCTGTTGTTGTTTCTGTTGTGGAGCCGGTTGCTGCTTCTGCTGCTGTGGTGGCGGTTGTTTCTTCTGCTGCTGCTGTGGTTGACTCGGCTGTGCCGAGTCCTTCCGGACCTCGGTCTGCTCTACCTCAGGAGCTGAAGAGCTGGCTCCAAGATTCGTCACTTGGGCGGGCGCTGAGGTTTGGTCGGGCACCGAGGTTGCGGTCTCGACCGAGTCTACATTCCCGGCTCCGGATCCCGAAGCCGAAATATCTGTAGCTGGACTCGTCCTCGGCGGACTCGGCAACCGAGTGTCATCGGGCCGAGGCGGCGTCGATGTCCTTGGAGGGACCCGGTCGGTGGACCCAGTAGTGGGGACCTTCAGAGGAGCCATGCTGAAAAGCCAAGCAGTAAAGTATGTTATCAAGAGGAGAAAAGTAAGTATAAATAAGTGTAAAAGGAGAGTAAAAGGAGAGTGTCGGCAAGAAGGATTCTTACCCCTTGGAGACAGGGCGCTCGCGGCGCTTCACTACTGTCTTCAAGCGCGGCCTCTTTTGCGCAGGGCCAGAGGTGCCGGAGGTTCCGGCATCTGCGGATGCGGCCGCTCCCGCAGGGCGCTTCCGAGCTGCACCCTTGGGTCCGGTGGCGAGGGGTGCCACCTCGAGTACTTCATCCGAGTCAGCTGGGTTCGGGGACATCGGATATGAGTATGCAACGGGACGAGGGTCATACACCTATAAAATCCGCCAATCGTCATCTTCATCCTCAGACCAGTCTCGGAGGGAGGAGGCACGAGTCTTACCCGTGGCAGGAATTGAGCCGATGTCGGAAATTGGCACGTTATCCTCATCGTCCGGTGGGCGGAGGGGTCCTGTCCGTCCTCCTTCAACTGCCGGCCGAATCTCTGCATAGTGGAAACGGGAAATGATTAATACAAGGTACAGAGTTGCACCGACATAAGAGTTATGTCGGTGAAAAAATTACGTCGGTTGCGGTGCTTACTCTAGGTGGAAGATTGCTCCGACTATGGGGTTCTTTGCCCCATTCCCATTCCTCCGGCATATTGGTCTGGGCTATGGCCTTGATGCGCCTCCGGATCTGGGCATTATCCAGCTCGACGGTGCTGACCCGGGTTGGGTCCAGCGGGCCACTCATGTGACAAATTTTGTGGACTCGGCGCTGGAGGGGCAGGACCCAGCGGCTGATAAAGGTTGCGAGTAGGTCGTCAGCCGACATCCCTTCGCCCTTGAGTTGCTCGACAACTTGGTGGATGTGGTTGACCTCCAGTACCTAATCCGTCGGGTTGTACCCCCAGTTAAGTTGTGCGGTAGGGGGGCCGATGGCGAACTTCGGCAGGTTGATCATGTCAACCTCGGTCGTGTTCTTCACGTAGAAGAAGGAGCGTTGCCATTTCCGGCATGACTCCAGACCGAGGATCCGAGAAAAGATGGAGCCGCGCCGAGGTGTGACGGTGGCGGCCCCGCATTGTGTCATATCTTTGGGTGCGCCCGGATGATCGGGATTCGGGATGACCTGCTTCCGGAATCCGAAGTACTTGGACCAAGCGTCGATGGCGGGCCAGAGGCCGAGGTAACCTTCGATGAAGGAGACGAAGGCAGAAAGTGTGGTGATGGCGTTCGCCGGAAGCTGATGGGGTGGAAGGCCGAATTTGTTGAGGAAGTTACGGAAGAAGGCACTGGCGGGTAGACCGAAGCCTCGCTCGAAATGCGCGATGAAGACGACGTATTATCCTTCTCGCAGATCCGGCGTGGTCTCTAGACCCGGAAGCCGACACTCCACCTCGGCCGGGATCCGCCGAGTCCGGATCAACCAATCTATGTTGGCTTGGGCGACGTAGGAGCCTTCCCAGGCGGCCCGAGTGGATTCCTCCGCAACCCCTTCTTCTACCACCTCAACCACCTCAAGGTTGGAGTTGTCCGACATATCGGCAAGGAGTTGCAGAGATCTGAAAAAGGGGTCACCGGCGGGAAGATTAAAATCATTACGGTGAAAAGGAAAAATAAGAGCAAAGCGAGAAACAGAAGAAGAAGAACGTGTGAGCGTCTAATCTAGATGCGAAAAGCGCTAATGCGCAAGAAGAAAGGAAAGAAAACGTGCTATGGAGGCTAGTTCACCGGCGGCGAACCGCAACCACGACCACAAGGTCAGCGGCGGCGTTCGATGCGTTGAAGTCAGGAAGAACAGAGGCAAAAAAACAAGAACAGAAAGCACCTTTAGATGCAAGGTGCTAATGAGCAGGAGGGAAGAAGAGGAAATCTTACCGCGGTGCTGTGGCGTACGGCGGCGGTGACGTGCGTCGGTGGCGTCGGTGCGCTGGTGCGAACAGCGGCGGTGCTGTGCGCGGAGATGTGCGGCGGTGCGGTGCTCTGCGCGCAGGAGAGAAGGAGGAAGAAGGAGGCAGGGAAGAATGAATGCGGAGGGGGAAATAGTTGCCCCTCCCAACTATTTATGAACGGCCAGAGGAGATCATGGGCACGCGATTTTCTGCGCACGATCCCGTAATGGACGGGGAGTTACCACCCCACGATCTCCGCCATGATCCCCATAATGGCTTAACGGCCGCACGATCTACCCCACGAGGGGCCACAGCGAGCCAACGGCTCTGTGCGGCGCACCCGATCGGGCGAGACCCGAGGCGACGCGAGCGGTGCGGTCTAACTGAACTTGACCGGCGTGACGCAAGTGGCGTGTGTGCCAGTGGCACGTCCATCCGTGCGCAAGAGCCGAGGCGTCAAGCAGAGGTGCTCTGCCATGTAGGGGAACCAACGACTCGGAGGAGCCGTGGGGTTTTCCTGTGAGTCGGAATGATCCGACATAAGGATGATAGCAAGTTGGGATGCAAATTGCTTTCCGATATATAGAAGGTTTGCCGACGTATGTGATGTCGGTAATCAAGTAAAGATGCTGGTTTTCGGGTAAACCTACCGTGGCCCTCCATCTGAGGCTGCAGGACCGCGCCAGCTTCGGGGACTAATGTCGGGGGGCAGCCCCCGAGTAGGGTCAATATGGCGAGATACACATGGACTCGGAGTTGACCGAGTCAATGGTAAACCGACATACCAAACTGGCTTACCCGGAGTCGACCGGGTCAAGGCCAACCGACATACCCTTATGTCGGATCATACTTACTATATGTCGGAATCTTCTTTGTTCTTCTTGTGTGAAGGGAAGGAGAAACCGAGTCATGATGTGTCTGGCGTGCCTATGTCAGATCGGGAGGAATAAAGCTCTACCTCGGCTCCCAGTCAAGGCTCACGTCTTGTCCCTACAATCACGGGGCAGGCGTCCTGTCACTGGCAGGATGGGACGTGCTGCCTACTCCTTGACTCGGTGTCCGTGGTATGGGCAGTCAGAACTCCATGCTGCTGACCGATGCAGTACGGGGGAGCAGTGCACAAGAGTTGATGGATTGGACATGCCACGCAAGGGTGACGAAAGTAGTCAGAGGCCCAGGCATGGCCACAGTGCTGCCTATGCCAGCACCAACGTGTAATAGCCCCACTTTTGGACCCAGAAAATATGAGTAAAATTTTCACTTTTTGCATCTCATTTGCATCATGGCATATTTATTCAATTTGCTTCACCTGAAATAATAAGGGAGCAACATTTTAGAAACCAAAGGTGATGAAGTGAGTGGTGAACAAAATTGCAAAGCAACTAATCATATTTGTCCAGGAAGTTCTAACTAATAACAAAAATTTTCGTGGCAAATATTAATGCAATTGCAAATTCAATTAATTAAATAAAACCCTAAAATGCAAGAGGGCAATTATTGAAATGTTACCACATGAAATATTTTCCAAATGGGCTGCAATTTTTATCACAGGTTCCAAATATTATATAATGGCTCTGTGAATTTTTCCAGAATTTTACAAAATGTTTTGGTGCCTCAATTAAATAGAAAAGGATGCTGTTCATTTAAAGAAATAAAAACCGAAAAGAAAAAAAGGAAAGAAACCTGACAGAGGGGTCCCACCTGTCATCCCTTCCCCTGTGGCGACAGTGCGCCATGGCCGCACCCCACCACGGCCTCCACCGCGGCCCCCTCGCGTCCATGGCCCCCCTGGAGGCATAAGACGACCCCCTCGACCGCTTGCTCCTCCTGCCCCCTCCTTTTTCCCCTGCTGCAGGAAACCCTAGCGCCCGCCGCCATGCCCGTGACCTAGCTCGAGCCCGCCGCCGCGCTGCCGCTGATTGGAGCGTCCCCGAGCAAATCGAAGAGCACCACGAGCTCCGCGCCGTCGCCTTCTACCTCCAAGCCGAAGGAATCGAGCTCGGGAGCACTACATTGACGCGTTGATCTCCGTCTTCACCGCCTCCGACCGACGACCGCTGCCATGATTCCGGCGCCGTCCGAGCTCCTCCGCCTCCGCCGAGCCCTCCATCGTGCTCAGGGTGAGCAGGCGACCCTCCAGGACATCTCCGTCCTCTTCCTCTCCCCCTGTTTCCTAGTATCCATGCTCGTCTCCGTCGGCCGCCGCCTGTCGCCGTCGTGCCCGTCGTTCCGGTGACCTTTTGGTCACACCCCGCCGCCACCTAGGTCGCCTCCACGCGTAGATCGTTTTGGTAGCTGCTGTTAGGGCTAGATCGGCGCACATCGACGGATCCGTCCACGACGTCGCCGTCGGTGACCGCGCGCTCGCGCCGGTCCTGGCCGCCCTGCGCCAGTCAAACCTGCGGGTGGGCCGCTAGCCGACGTGGCCTGCCAGCAAGGCTGCTGCCCCACCCGTCCGTCTCACGAGCTAGCCCAGCCCACGGTGCAAATCGATTCGGGCCAAATTCCTGGAATTTGTAAAATTGGCACAAATCAATTTGAACTTTGAATTGGCATAACTTTTGAACCACTTGTCCAAAAATTGCAAATAATATGTCAAAATGCTCAGCAACAAAATGTCTACCTGTTAGTACCATTGGTTAATTTAATTGGTCAAAATAAATGGTCTTTAATTGCTGAATACTAAAATGGCAGAAATAATATTGAAATTGTTAATTCCATAATTTGAGTTCTATTTGTCCAAAAATTGTGTTCAATAGCTCAAAATGATCAGTGGACAATGAGCTATCACTTTATGCCTTTTGAGAGAGTTGGGGAATTAAATTTAGTGTTGTTTACCAAAAATTACTAAAATGGCAGATTTAAATCAATTTTTGGGAATATCATAACTTGGTGAATATTACTTCAAAAATTGCAAATGATATACCAAAATGACCAGCAAAGCAAATGATATCTACCTATGTTAATATCACAGCATGCAAATAACTTTTACTTTGATGTCATTTTCGAATTGGTTAAAATGATTTAAATTGCTTAACCGTTTAAATCACTATTTCCTCACCGTTAATCGGAAAAATGCAAACAAGGTACCAAAACGATCAATGGGTTAATATCTATCAAATAATGTCATTTTCATGCATATTTACCTCATAATTCAGTACTGGACATTTTGGATATTCACCTAATTCACTAAGTTAAAGATGGAGTTTTAACCCGTTAATTGCAATATTTAATTTAGGGGTTCCATTTAACTTGTGGGACATGCCCAATACCTTTTCAATGCATAATATGTCCATATCGTCATGATTGTGCATTGCACCTTGTATTCGTGTTATTTATTCCTTTCTTGTATTGTTTGTGTTTCGGTAGATTCTGGAGTCGAGGTTCCACCACAATACCTTGACAACCAGTGTAGCGCCCCGACCCCAGAACTATACAGTGGAACGTTGTGTAACCGGTCATGCTACACAATTGAGGGTTACTGGGTTTACCAATCCCAGGCCAATACTCCTTGGCAGGTGTGCTCGGAATGGATCATCGGCACACAACACCTCAATCATGCCATAAGCTCAGACATCGCTTCCATGTATAGTAAAGAGACCGAGACTTGTGGAACGAACTGGCACATCACAGACTCTACGACACAAAGATATAGCAACTCATATAATGAGAAGAATACAAATATTACACATCACAAGGATCACAGATCCAACAATTCAACAAGCGGAAGCGGGTAGTGTTGTCTAACAACAAGAAGCAAATATATGGCCTAAGAGGCCTACAAATAAACATCACCCAAGCCAGCTTGTTCCACGGTCCCAAGCTGCCACCTGGGAACCCCAGACTACTCGTCGAAGTCAACGTAGAACCCACCTTCCAGTTCGGTGGCGTCCTCCTCTGAAACAATAATAATCAACAAAGCAAGGCTGAGTACGACGTACTCGCAAGAATTAGTAGGGCGATATAGGCCCGATGCTGACGGAGGCTCTAAAGCTGTATGATGTAGCTATTTTGCATAAAGCTAGATTTCCTTTGTAAAAGATATAACAAGACCCACGGCATCGTCTATTCAGAATAATTTTCATAAAGGGGATAAGAGAGTAAACTTTTCATCTTCGGTTCTCATCGAACCTACTTGTAGCCAAAACATCACTCGTCTCCACCAAGGCACTCCCTCGAATCACCCTCGAGGAAATGAACCTTTTATCACACTTTGAAATGCAACCTCTAGCTGCCATATCAATTAGGTTAATGTTATCTATGAGCTAATCCGCCTTTCCCAAGAGTTTGTCCATAACCGCGGACACGGCTTTTCGAAAAGATTAACCCTGCAGGGGTGTACTAATTTACCCATTGGTACCGTCCGGCTCACCTAGTTGGCCCTCTTCCGGGGAAGGCCGGCAAGCAGGCGCGGTTAAACCTTTACCTCGCGTGAGACTATCCAAGAGTCATCTGTGGCCACAGGGCAAGTTTACCCAGCCTCAGCCCCTGCCCCATCGCCACGTCCTAAACACCACCATCCTCATCATTTCTTTTTCCGCTCACACACACGGCAAATGGAAATAGCAAACTAGAGGACCCTTGGATACGCCCGCACAAGTTATTCAGTTAGTGAGGCGCCCATACACCCACCAATGGCAGCACGCTCGGTTCTTGGTTCTAGCTAAAAGCACTCTCAGCCTAGGCGGCAGGAATGAGGCAAAACACCATCCCCGATGGCAACTCATCCAAGCCTTTTAGCAAATTAATTATCCACCACAAGTAACCATCATATCCGACCATTCCTCCACCATTCATAATAATGGATTTAAATCACCGGACAACATATATCATTTAACTAAGCATGGCTAAGCATAGCTAAGCATATATAATCAACAATTATATCTTTGTCTCCGGCCAACACATCAAACCTAGGGTTCATAGGAGGGGAGGCATGTGATGGTTCAGGGGATAAACATGCATTCATAGGATACTCTACATCTTGATCAAAAGAGACATTTGAATCGCATGCAATATTATGGTGGATAAAATAAGTTTGTAAAACAATAGGATGCTAGATGCCAAGAGGTTAGGTTAGGTCTTGCCTTGCTGATAAGTACTGGGCGCGTTGATCGTCGAGGTATTGTGGTGGAACCTCGACTCCGGAATCTAACGAAACACAAAATAACAGGAAACGAAATAAATAACACGAATACAAGGTGCAATGCACAATCATGATGATATGGTCATATTATGCATTTAAAAGGTATTGGGCATCTCCCACAAGTTAAATGGAACCCCTAAATAAATATTGCAATTAACGGGTCAAAACTCCATCTTTAACTTAGTGATTTGCGTTATTTATCAAAACGTCCAGTACTAAAATATGGGTACTAATGCATGAAAATGACATTATTAGATAGGTATTAACCCACTGATCATTTTGGTACCTTGTTTGCAATTTTTGAATTAATATTGAACAAGTTATGATATTTCCAATAGTTGATTTAATTCTTCCTTTTTATTAAACTTTAGTGAACAGCAGCAAGATTAAGTATACAACTCTCTAAAATGACATAAACTTGTAGTGGGTCGATTACTGAACATTTTAAGCTATTATTCATCATTTTTGGATGAGTAGAACTTAAGTTATGGATTTTCCAAACATGGAATTAATTCTGCCATTTTAGCAATTTTAATTTAAACAGCAATGTGAATGTTCATTGTCATGTGGAAATGGAACTAACATGAAGATGTTGTTTTCCTGAACATTTATAAATCTTATTTATAATTTTTGGATCAAAATTCATAAAGTTATGGATTTTATAAATTCCAATTATATTCTGCCATTTTATTTAATTCATTTGAAACAGGCAATTTAAGTTTAACCAAAAATCCAACTAATGGCACTAACATTTAGAGTTTATTTAGCTGAGCATTTTGACATATTATTTGCATTTTTCTGAATTATAAAACCCTAGATATGAATTTCTAAAAATTTGAATATCTCACAAATGAATTGCATTTCATATTTAAATTCAAATTCAAAATTCATTTGCATGTGTGAGTGACATATTTGAGTAGGTTGTGAAATTACAAACTCTCTGATACTTGGTTTGCAATTTTTGGATCTACCAATTAAAAGATATTGCATTTTCTAGTTTCTATAATTTTCTGGAATTTTAAAGCAGATGAACTGCTGACGTCATCAGTGACATCATCAGGGGGCTGGGGCGCTGTCGATCACGAATTCGTTGATTCGGAGCGAAATTGGACGCGGGCACTAGCGGCACTAGCTAGAGGAGGCCGAGAGGAACCGGGGGGGTGGCGGCGGTTGGACCTAAAGGTCACCGGAGGCTCGCCGGCGACCATGTCTGCGGCGGCGGACGACGGCATTCGTGGGGAACGGCAGTGAGAGGGAGAGGGGGAGCAGGAGGGTGTCCACGATGACGGCATGCTCACCAGGAGCACAGAGAGCTCGATGGAGAGGGACGAGGAGGCCGGACGGCGAGGCGGCGGTGTTCAGACGGCGGCGACCGGCGCGGGGAAACTGGCTTCGATTCCCGCGGTGGGAGGCATCCCTGCTCGCACGGGTGGAGGAGGAGGTAGACGAGCTCGAGGCGGTGACGACGGTGGCCTCGGCTGGCTCCGGGACGGCCGGACTCGACGGCGACCGTGACGGCAGAGGCGGCGGCTCGACGGTGCGGGTAGGGGATCGAGCTAGGGTTTCACGGGGGGAAAAGGAGGGGGAAAGGAGCAGCAAGTGGCGGAGGGGGTCCTTATGCCTCCAAGGGGGGCCAGGTGCAAGGGGAGCGAGGGGAGGGCACGGGCGCACGGCGTCCATGGCGCCAGTGTTCTCCCTGGCGCCACAGTGAAAGGGAGGGAGATGACAGGTGGGTCCCCCCTGTCAGGACTTTCTCTTTTTCCTTTTTCAGAATTTTCCAGCAGCGTTTTGTATTTAACTGAGGCCCTTAAACAGTTTTAAAAATTCTGGAAAAATTCACAGGGCCTTAAGATATGATTTTGAACTTGTGATAAAATTTGCAGCCCATTTGGATTTTATCTCCAGTGGTAAAATTTCAGAAGTTTGTTCTCTTGCAAGTTAGGGTTTGATTGAAATATTTGCTTTAGCAATTGCTTTAAATTTGGCAACAAATAGGTTTGAAGTAAATGGAACTTCCTGGACAAATATGTTGAGTTGCTTTGAAATTTTGGTTTACCATTTGCATCATCACTTTGGTTTACTAATAGTTGCCCCACTTATTATTTCATGTGAAGCAAAAATAATGAATGGATGCTATGATGCAATGCAAACAAAAAGTGAAAATTTGGCCCATATTTTAGGGTGCCAAATCTGGGCTGTTACAGCCTTCTAGCTGTCTGGACCCATCAAAGTGCATTGTCCAATACTTGGTACAAGGTGAACTTGGTGAGGACGTGCAATCAGTCCAGTCATTGACAAAGTCAACCAAACCTTGAGATTTGATTGCTGTTCTGGGCTCATATGTGATATGATAAGGACCCAGCTCTATTGCCCACTTGGCGACTCGTCTTGTTGCGTCTCTGTTGCGTATAATGTCTGCTAGCGGTGCTGAACTCACCACTTTGATTGGATGCTCTTGAAAATAATGCTTGAGCTTCCTACTTGCAAGAAAAACTCCATAGACTAGCTTCTGCCATTGAGGGTACCTTTGTTTTGACTCTGTGAGGACTTCACTGATGTAATAAACAGGCCTCTGCACTGGGTACTCCTTTCCTTCCTCTAATCGTTCCACCACTACTACTGCACTGACCACTCTCTCATTGGCAGCCACATACAATAGCATGGGCTCCTTATCTGTAGGAGCTGCAAGTACTGGTGTTGATGATAAGGTTTTCTTTAATCCTTCAAAAGCATCGTCGGCTTCTTTGTCCCATATGAATTTGTCTGACTTCTTCAAGAGTCGGTAGAGAGGACCCGCCTTCTCTCCGAGTCTTGAGATGAATCTGCTAAGAGCTGCTACACAACCAGCGAGTTTCTGAACGTCCTTTAGACAAGTCGGCTTCTGCAAATTATGAATAGCCTTAATTTTCTCTGGGTTTGCTTCAATGCCTCTCTCTGAAACAATGAAGCCTAGGAGTTTGCCTGCAGGGACTCCAAAGACACACTTGGTCGGGTTGAGTTTCATCTTGTACTTGCGTAGGTTATCAAAGGTTTCTGTCAGGTCTGCTATCAGAGAGTCGGCCTTCTGAGACTTGACTACTACATCATCCACATAAGCATGAATATTCCTTCCAATCTGTTCCTTGAAACAATTTTGGATACATCTCTGATATGTAGCTCCTGCGTTCTTGAGTCCAAAGGGCATTGTTGTGTAGCAAAATGCTCCAAAGGGCGTAATGAAGGACGTCTTCAGCTCATCCTCTACGTTGAGTCTGATCTGGTGGTACCCTGAATAGGCATCCAAGAAACAAAGCAACTCTGACCCCGCTGTGGAGTCGATGATCTGGTCAATACGAGGTAGTGCAAACAGGTCCTTAGGGCAATGCTTGTTTAGGCCCGTAAAGTCGATGCACATACGCAACTCTCCTGTTTTCTTTGGTACTAACACTGGATTGGCCACCCACTCTGGGTGAAAGACTTCCTTGATGAACTCGGCTGCGAGGAGCCGAGCCACCTCTTCTCCTATGGCTTTCCTCCTGTCATCATGAAACTTGCGCAGACCCTGCTTGACTGGTCTTGCATTACGGTTAACATGTAAGCTGTGCTCGGCGAGTTCTCTCGGGACTCCTGGCATGTCAGATGGCTTCCATGCAAAGACATCCCGGTTCTCACGGATGAACTCGACGAGCGCGCTTTCCTATTTATCAGAGAGGTGTGCCCCAATGGTGAACTGCTTGGAGGAATCACCAGGGGTGAAGTCGACTTGCTTTGTGTCCTGCGCTGACTTGAACTTCATCTTCTCCTCTGTGGCCGGTTTCTTAAGTACCGAGTTGTCCTCCGGGTCCACGTTTGCCTTGTAAAATTTCAGCTCCTCTTGAGCACAAGCTGTTTCAGCCATAGCTGCATCACCTAGTTCACACTCCAATGCCATCTGTCTGCTGCCATTAACTGTAATGACTCCTACTGGACCTGGCATCTTGAGCTTCAAGTAAACATAGCATGGTCTGGCCATAAACTTAAAGTATGCTGGTCGACCAAAGAGAGCATGGTATGGACTCTTAAGATCCACTACCTCAAAAGGCATAATCTCTGAACGAAAATTCTCCACTGTGCCAAAGGCAACCTCAAGATAAATCTTACCAATTGGCTTGGCTGACTTCCCTGGTACGATTCCATGAAAAACTGTTTCAGTAGGTATTAGCTGCCTATCTTGCAGCTGCATCCTCTTGAATGTGTCATAATATAAGATGTTGATACTACTTCCACCATCCATAAGTACTTTGTTCAATGTATAGCCCCCAACTTGAGGTGCCACCACCAAGGCTAGCTGCCCTGGGTCGTCGACTATTGGTGGATGATCTGCCCGACTCCATGTGATGGTTTGCTCTGACCACCTGAGCCACTGTGGAAGCGCCGGCTCTACTGCATTAACAGCTCTAACCTTTAACTTCTTGGAACGTTTGGACGTGCTTGTTGTGAAGACATGGTAACTGCCACGACTCGGGTTCTGTGGCCGAGTTGTGACATAATACTGACCATTATTATCCTGAAGTTGCTTCGGGTTCTGCTGGAACCCGCCCTGTTGGTTACCTCCTCCCTAAGGTTGGTTAGGGTTATTGCCGACTCGTCCACCCTAGTTGCCAGGTCGTCCACCATCATTGTTTCCTCTATACCCGTTGTTGTTACCTCTGTTTCCTGGCCCTTGGAACCCGGCACGCTGCAAATCTACGCACTGTCCCAAGGTATGGCCGCATCTGCCGTTCTTGGCGTGTTTAGGGCATGGAATCCTCAAGACCTCCTCTGTGCTTGGAGTACGGCCTTGATATCCGTGAGAATTATTGTCCTTGCGTCTGACCCCAGTGTTTGTGTTAGCCACTAGGTCAGAGTTATCTCCATGTGGCCGCTTGCTACCACCTTGATTCTGGTTTTGATTCTGGTTCTGATTCTGACCATTGCCACCTTGTTCTTTAGTCCCTTCCTCCTGATCCTTTGTTTTGTCTGTGGCAGCGTGCTTATTAGCACCTGCCATGATCTCACCAATCGTAAGGGGAATACCTTGATTCAGGCTCTCCTTCATACGACCTAGCTTCCAGCTCAAGGGATTGTAGCTACAGTTCCTTTCCATTGCCATTAGCACTGAAATTGTTGGGAGTCCTTGCGATGAGTTAATTATCTCCGAGACTCGCCTCATCCAGTGCCTTGCAGACTCGCCCTTTCTCTGAACACATCTCTCTAAATCCTCTATGGTACTGAGCTTTTTGCATGTTCACTGGAAGTTCTGTACAAAAGCCGACTTCAACTGTTCCCAAGAATTGATTGATCTAGGAGGCAAGTTACGCATCCACACCTTGGCTGCTCCCTCCATCATAAGATACATGAACTTGGCACACAAATTACCTGTGGCATTGCGAATACTCATCGCCATCTCGTATGTACCCAACCAAGAGGTCGGGTCCATATTGGGCTCATAATTGGGAACTTTACGCGGCTCCTTGAAGTCGCTGGGGAAAGACTCGGATCTGATGGCATCTGACAGGCACTCTGGTCCTGTCAGTGTGGGAGAGGTACCAGGAAAAGTCACCTCTGTGTGCACCCGGGTCGGCTGAGGCTGGTTATCTGCACCAGCTAGGGCTCTGTCCCTCTCAGCCTCCCGAGCCCTGGCCGCCTCCCTCTCTCGTCGCTGTCTTGCTTCATCAACTACTAACTGAGCTCGTGATGCAGTTGGTATAATGACCCTATTCCTCTCTTGCTCACGGCGCCTTGCACTTGTAGAGTTGGCCGGGTGAGACTCGTCATGCCGACTCCTCGTACCCGAGTTGAACGGTGTCGAGTGTAGCCTGCTTGCATCTGGAAACGTTGGGTAAAGAGCTTGCTGAGTCATTGCTGTCTTCAGCATCTCAATAGCACGGCGGGTTTCCTGGCCCGCTGGTCCTTCTGGTATCTCGATATTCTCTAATCTCATTGTTGCCGCGTGAAGATTGTCCATTGGGTTAGAGTAATGCCCTTCTGGAGTACGGAACCTGCCAGGTGGAGGTCCCATACCACCTGTTGCTCCTCCTCCGACTCCTCCTTCAGGTGGTGGTCCGTTGGTACGGCTGCCACCGGGTCCTTCTGGTGGTGGTGGTGGTGGTGTTGCTCCTCCCCCTGCGCCGCCTCCTGCAGCTGATGAACTCCCCAGCCCGGCTCCTGCGCCTGGACCGGTGGGTGTGGTGAACAAAGCAATAGGGTTGACAATGGCTCCTCCGCGCAGGCGACTCCTGGCTCTGCGATGCTGGATCGAGGTGAGTTCCTCCTGGCGACTCCGCAGGACCTGGGCTTCAGTCTGGACCCGGGCCCGCTCTTCTGCTAACCTGCGATTTGCCTCGTTGATCTCCGCTAATTGCCTCTCCATCGCAGCACGTGCACTGGCTAACTCGGCCGCCCGCTCAGCTGCATTGCTTGCATTGATCTCCTTTGTTAACAGAGTTGGATCAAACTGATTTCCGCCGTTTCCAGACATGTAGACTCCGACCACGCGAGCGCGAACTGGCGACTCCTCGTAGTCCTCTTCCTCAATTCCATACCCAAGCCAATCCTCAAACAAGGGCAAGATAGACTCTGAATCGGCGTCGTAACCTGGCTCCATACATGGCTCCGCCAGCGACTCCTCTTCATGGTTGACAGCAAGATGCTCCTCTGACTCGGCGATGATGCCGAGTTCTGACGTGTCGACCGACTCTTCTCCGTCGGACTCGACAACAACTATTGGCTCTGATACAGATTCCGCCGAGTTCGCGCGAAGACCCGACGCGCAAACCATGCCGACGAACACGTTGATTCCTCCAAAGACAAGCTAATAACCCTCGTCGACTTCATGCATATCTGAAGTCCAACCAGAGTTGTCGATTTCTGTTTCTCCATGCTCATCAGTGTAGACTCGCCCGATGGCGAGTTTCTCCATGGCCCGGCGAGCGGCTCCCACGATCTAGACTCCACGCTTCTCCGGCCCCACGGTGGGCGCCAACTGTCGTGGGGTTGTCACGGCAAGTCCTTCCTCCAGGAAGGTGAGTTCGGGGGCCATCAATGCTTGAAGTACGTAGGAGAGATTAATCTCGCCTAGGGACACAGATTTACCCAGGTTTGGCCCCTCTTGGTTAGAGGTAAAGACCTACTTCCTGCTTCTCTTTATTGCTCTGGATCTGATATCGATTACAGGGTTCCGGCTCCTCTCTGGGGATCCGGCGACTTGGTGTTTCTCTCTACTGGAATTGCTTATCGATCTAAGGTCCAGGACCCCGCTTATAAAGACTGTCGGGACCCCTGGACTTACAGGTTACACCGAGTCACACTAGAACACGGAGTCCTACTCTACGTCTTGGCCTTCCAAGTTAGGGCTCCGGGTTGTACTTGGACTCCTTGCTGACGAGTCCTTTCTTCATCATGGGCCTTGGTCGGCTTGTCTCCAGCCCAGCCCATGCGACTTGACACGTGACTCGGCTTTGGCCTTCTTGGTCTTGGCGGGTCTACTTTCCGGGTCCATGGGCCTACCTATAAAGTATCCCCCCATCAAGCCCAACATGGACCCGACCTCCTGGTTGGGTACATAGGAGATGGCGATGAGTATCCGCAATGCCACAGGTAATCTGTGTGCCAAATTCATGTACCTTATGATGGAAGGAGCAGCCAAAGTATGGATGCGTAACTTGCCTTCTAGATCAATCAATTCTTGGGAGCAGTTGAAATCAGCTTTCATTCAGAACTTTCAGGGAACATGCAAAAAGCTTAGTACCATAGAGGATTTGGAGCGGTGTGTTCAGAGAAAGGGCGAGTCTGCAAGGCATTGGATGAGGCGGGTCTCGGAGATCATCAACTCATCGCAAGGACTCCCAACAATTTCAGTGCTAATGGCAATGGAGAGAAATTGCAGCTACAATCCCTTGAGCTGGAAGCTGGGTCGCATGAAGGAGAGCCTGAATCAAGGTGTTCCCCTTACGATTGGCGAGATCATGGCAGGTGCTAATAAGCACGCTGCCACAGACAAAACAAAGGATCAGGAGGAAGGGCCTAAAGGACATGGTGGCAATGGTCAGAACCAGAATCAAAATCAGAACCAGAATCAGGGAAGTAACAAGCGACCGTATGGAGACAACTCTGACCTGGTGGCTAACACAAACACTGGGGTCAGACGCAAGGACAACAGTTCTCAAGGGTATCAGGGACGGAGGCTAACCACAGAGGAGGTTCTGGCGAGTCCATGCCCTAAACACGCCAGAAACGGCAAGTGTGGTCACACCTTGGGACAGTGCGTGGATTTGCAGCGTGCTAGGCTCCCAGGACCAGGAAATAGAGGCAACAACAATGGATATAGAGGAAACAATGGTGATGGAGGACCCGGCAATCACGGTGGAGGAGCCGGCAATAACCCTAACCAACCTCAGGGAGGAGGTAACCAACAGGGCGGGTTCCAGCAGAACCCGAAGCAGCTTCACGATAACAATGGGCAGTATTATGCAACAACTCGGCCACAGAACCCGAGTCGTGGCAGTTACCATGTCTTCACAACAAGCACGTCCAAGCGTGCCAAGAAATTAAAAGTTAGAGCTGTCAACGCAGTAGAGCCGGCGCTTCCACAGTGGCTCAGGTGGTCAGAGCAAACCATCACATGGAGTCGGGCAGATCATCCGCCAAGAGTCGACGACCCAGGGCAGCTAGCCTTGGTGGTGGCACCCCAAGTTGGGGGCTACACGTTGAACAAAGTGCTCATGGATGGTGGAAGTAGTATCAACATCTTATATTATGACACATTCAAGAGGATGCAGCTGCAAGATAGGCAGCTAATACCCACTGAGACAGTTTTTCATGGAATCGTACCAGGGAAGTCAGCCAAGCCAATCGGTAAGATTTATCTTGAGGTTGCTTTTGGCACAGTGGAGAATTTTCGTTCAGAAATTATGCCTTTGAGGTAGTGGATCTTAAGAGTCCATACCATGCTCTCTTTGGTCCACCAGCGTACTTTAAGTTTATGGCCAGACCATGCTATGTTTACTTGAAGCTCAAGATGCCAGGTCCAGCAGGAGTCATTACAGTTAATGGCAGCAGACAGATGGCACTGGAGTGTGAACTAGGTGATGCAGCTATGGCTGAGACAACTTGTGCTCAAGAGGAGCTGAAATTCTACAAGGCGAGCGTGGACCCGGAGGACAACTCGGTCCTTAAGAAGCCGGCCACAGAGGAGAAGATGAAGTTCAAGTCAGCCCAGGATACAAAGCAAGTCGACTTTACCCCTGGTGATTCTTCCAAGCAGTTCACCATTGGGGCACACCTCTCTGATAAATAGGAAAGCGCGCTCATCGAGTTCATCCGTGAGAACCGGGACGTATTTGCATGGAAGCCATCGGACATGCCAGGAGTCCCGAGAGAACTCGCCGAGCACAGCTTACACGTTAACCCTAATGCAAGACCAGTTAAGCAAGGTTTGCGCAAGTTTCATGATGACAGGAGGAAGGCCATTGGAGAAGAGGTGGCTCGGCTCCTCGCAGCCGAGTTCATCAAAGAAGTCTTTCACCCAGAGTGGGTAGCCAATCCAGTGTTAGTGCCAAAGAAAACAGGAGAGTTGCGGATGTGCATCGACTTTACGGGTCTTAACAAGCATTGCCCTAAGGACCCGTTTGCATTGCCTCGTATTGACCAAATCATCGACTCCACAGCAGGGTCAGAGTTACTTTGCTTTTTGGATGCCTATTCAGGGTATCACCAGATCAGACTCAACATAGAGGATGAGCTGAAGACGTCTTTCATCACGCCCTTTGGAGCATTTTGTTATACAACAATGCCCTTTGGGCTCAAGAACGCAGGAGCTACATATCAGAGGTGCATCCAGAATTGTTTCAAGGAGCAGATTGGAAGAAATATTCACGCTTACGTGGATGATGTAGTTGTCAAGTCTCAAAAGGCTGACTCCCTGATAGCAGACCTGACAGAAACCTTCAGTAACCTGCGCAAGTACAAGATGAAACTCAACCCAACCAAGTGTGTTTTTGGAGTCCCTGCAGGCAAACTCCTTGGCTTCATTGTTTCAGAGAGAGGCATTGAAGCAAACCCAGAGAAAATCAAGGCTATTCACAATCTGCAGAAGCCGACTTGTCTAAAGGATGTTCAGAAACTCACTGGTTGTGTAGCAGTCCTCAGCAGATTCATCTCAAGACTCGGAGAGAAGGCGGGTCCTCTCAATCGACTCTTGAAGAAGTCAGACAAGTTCATATGGGATAAAGAAGCTGATGATGCTTTTGAGAACTTGAAGAAAACTCTATCATCAGCGCCAGTACTTGCAGCTCCTACAGATAAGGAGCCCATGCTATTATATGTGGCTGCCAATGAAAGGGTGGTCAGTGCAGTAGTAGTTGTGGAACGATCAGAGGAAGGAAAGGAGTATCCAGTGCAGAGACCTGTTTATTACATCAGTGAAGTCCTAACAGAGTCAAAGCAAAGGTACCCTCAATGGCAGAAGCTAGTTTATGGAGTTTTCCTTGCAAGTAGGAAGCTTAAGCATTATTTCCAAGAGCACCCAATCAAAGTGGTGAGTTCAGCACCGCTAGCAGACATCATACGCAACAGAGATGCAACAGGTCGAGTCGCCAAGTGGGCAATCGAGTTGGGCCCTTACCATATCACATACGAGCCCAGGACAGCAATCAAATCTCAAGCTTTGGTCGACTTCGTCAACGATTGGACTGATTGCACATCTTCACCGAGTTCACCTTGCACCAAATATTGGACAATGCACTTCGACGGGTCCAGACAGCTAGAGGGCTCAGGAGCCGGCGTGGTTCTAACTTCACCAAAAGGAGATAAGTTGGCATATGTCCTTCAGTTACATTTTCATTGTAGAAACAACATGGCAGAGTATGAGGCTTTGCTACACGGCCTGCGTTTGCCAAGCAGATGAACATCAAGCGTATCAGGTGCTTTGGAGACTCGGATCTCGTAGCCCAGCAGGTATCAGGAACCTGGGACTCGAAGGATATAAACATGGCGGCTTATAGAAGAGCAGTCGAACAGATAGTCGGGTTCTTTTCTGGTTATCAAGTGGAGCATATTGACAGACGCAAGAACGAGGCCGCAGACGCGTTATCACGACTCGGCTCTCGACGAGAGAAAGTACCACCAAATGTATTTGTGGATGAGCTTCACCACCCATCAGTCAAGTTGCCCTCAGAGGAGGAGTTAGCCTCCCCAGATCCAGAATCGGCACTGGTGGCATCGGTACGAGCAACACCAGCATGGACAGAGCCCTACCTTGCATATCTCCTTAGGGGTGAACTCCCACAGGATGAAGTCAAACAGAGACAGCTCATCAGACGATGCAAGTCATACACAGTCATTGATGGCGAGCTGTACAGAAGGAGCGTCACTGGAGTCTACCAGAGGTGTGTGTCTCCAGAAGAGGGCAGGCAAATATTGCAAGAGATTCATGTAGGCGATTGTGGTCATCATGCATCCACTAGATCGTTGGTGTCAAAAGCTTTCAGGCACGGGTTCTTTTGGTTAACAGCACATCTGGACGCAGAAAAGATAGTACGAGTCTGTGATGGATGCCAAAGGTACGCAAGGCAAGACCACGTGCCAGCCCAAGAGCTCAGAACTATCCCTATCACTTGGCCGATTGCAGTTTGGGGGCTTCATATGGTGGGTCCTTTCTCAAAGTCGCCCTGTCAGAAGACTCATCTGCTAGTAGCAGTTGACAAGTTCACCAAGTGGATGGAAGTCGAGCCCGTCAGCAGAGTCGACGGAGCATCAGCAGTGAGATTTTTCAAGAAATAGCAACACGCTTCGGATATCCTCACAGCATCATTACAGACAATGGTACCAACTTATCAGTTGGAGAGATGGCCAAGTTCTGCGCTGAGAACAACATCAGACTCGACCTAGCCTCAGTGGCACACCCACAGTCCAATGGACAAGCAGAGAGGGCAAATCAGGAGTTGTTGAAGGGAATTAAGCCTCGGCTCCGAGTCCCTTTGCTAAGAGCCGCTGGGTGTTGGGTTGAGGAGCTGCCAGCAGTACTTTGGAGTATAAGAACGACTCCTAACAGATCCACGGGCTTCACACCTTTCTTCATGGTGTATGGAGCAGAGGCCGTCCTGCCAAGCGACTTGTTGCATGATTCGCCACGAGTCGCCAATTACGTCGAGACAGAAAATGAACTCGCTCGCCAGGACTCGGTCGACGCACTCGAGGAAGCAAGGGAGTTAGCCCTTGAGAGATCAGCAGTTTATCAGCAGGACTTGCGGCGATATCACGCACGCAGAATCAAGACTCGGACTTTCCAGGAAGGCGACTTAGTGCTTCGCCTCGTCCAAAACAGGGAGGGGATGCACAAGTTATCTCCACCATGGGAAGGACCGTTTGTCATAAGCAAAAACTTGCACAATGGGTCGTACTATCTAATGGATGTACGAGAGCCGGCAAGTGAAAGCAAAGGAGCTGACACAGCTCATACGCTAGGTCACTATGCAGAGGCAAAGAGGCCATGGAATATAGCTCAATTACGTCCTTATTTTACTTAAGTTGTAATAGTTTTATGAGTTGAAAGGCAAAGAGCCCAGTGAGCCATACCTAGATGTAATCAGATTATTATGATCAAGTGAAATAAAGCCGGCTTCTGTGAAGATGATCAGGTTCTTGGGGGCTTGCTTTTCAGTGAAAAAAGTTAAGCTTAGACTCATGAACCCGGCACAGTAGGCAAACTTTACCTAATTTTCTCACTGGTAAGTTAGATGCATCCTGCACAATATGACTAATCTACAGGCATGACTCGTCTCCGGCTCTTATGAATCCTAAAGGACATGAGGCGTTAGGAGTTTTTCAGCACAAGCTGTAAGAGGAGTCATGTAGGGTATCGTGGGGTTGTCACGGCAAGTTCTTCCTCAGGGAAGATGAGTTCTGGGGCCATTGGTGATCGAAGTACGTGGGAACGTTAATCTCGCCGGGGAACAAGGATTTACCTAGGTTCGGCCCCTCTGATTAGAGGTAAAGACCTACTTCCTGCTTCTATGTTATTGCTCCTTACTAAATCTCAATTACAAGGACCCGGCTCCTACAACTCAGGAGCCGGCGACTTCTCTCTGTTGGCTAGGGTTTCTCTAACTTGATTGGACCTAGCTCACTACGATCCAGGACCCCCCTTATAAAGGTGGCGGGTCCCTGGACTTACAATCTGTATCGAGTTCTACTCATATACGGAGTCCTACTCTAGGCTTTGTCCTTCCAAACTAGAACTCCGGGTTGTACTTGGACTCCATCTTTGGACGTGTCCCCTTCTCCACACGGGCCTTGGTCGGCTTGTCTCCAGCCCAGCCCATGTGACTCGTCTCGTGACTCGGCATTGGCCTTCTTGGTCTTGGCGGGTCTACTTTCCGGGTCCATGGGCCTACCTATAAAGTATCCCCCCATCAGTAGCCCCCGAATTTATCTTGGGTGCAGCTTTGTCGGCTTCCTCTATCTTCTTGATTTTATTCCTGATTCGACTCTTGGGGTCGACTCCTTCTGTCGACTCCTTCACTCCGAGTCACAGGCTCAGAAGTCGCTAGCTGCTAGCTCCAAGATGAATTCCTGCAATTAAAACATAATACACGTAAAATGAATCCGTCCTCGCCTTTTGCACAAGTCCACCGCTCTAGCCCTTTACAGCACTTGGCCGAGCCTGTGGCTATTCCTGTACACTTAACTCTGAGGATTTTCAACTCTTTAAGTCATAGGACTCGGCTTTCCAAAATAAGCCAGCTCTTCTTCCACTTCTATAACCTTAACTTTTAACTGTTGACTCGTTACCCACGATTTTACCGCGGGCCACCACTGTAATCCTCTAGGGTTTTTACCCTCTTATAAATGTCAAGGGGTAAGAACCAAAGCCTCAACTGTCCCTTCATTCCCCAATTCTTTCTGCCTTTCCCGCGCTCATCTCTTTCCCGCGCAGCGCTCCCCTCTTGCACCGCACGTACGCCATGGCCCCCAAGCGCGCCACCAAGGGCACCTCTAAGGCCAAGGCCCCCTCTGCAAGCAGGATCGTCGACATTGCCACCGAGGCCGCCGCCGCCGCCGCACCTGCCTCGAAGAGATCTATCTCCGCTGATTGGCCTAGCTAGCCTCCTTCCTTCAAGCGTCAAGGCACGAGCTCCTGGGACGAATCGGTGCCCTCTCCGGCGAAGGGCGAGGTCGTTATCTTTGCAGAGCACCTTTTCCGCGGTTTCACGCCCCCCAGTAACTTGTTCTTCCGCCAGCTCCTTGAGTTCTATAAGCTGCGCATCCACGACCTCGCTCCCAATTCTGTCCTTACCCTTTCCAATTTTGTCGTTCTCTGTGAGGATTACCTCCATATTAAGCCCGACCTAGATTTATGGCTTGAACTGTTCTATTGCAACCCACAACCCGAGACATCTGGAGGCCTCTCTTACAGTGCGGCGCTGTGGCTCTCCAGCGTCGCCTGAACTCTGTGTTTCCCAAGCCAGTTTTTCCCAACCGCATAAAAGATTGGCAAAAAACTTTCTTTTACTGCAAAGATACATCTCCTGAGGGCGAGCCCAAACTTCCTTTGTTCACTGAAGATCGCTTAGAAGCAACTCCTGCCATGAAAGCTAGGTGCTCAGAAGCCGCCCGTCCCAAAGTCGAGTCACTGATTCTTAGAATTCGGGCTCTTCTTTCTCATAATCTGGAAAATATGGATCTCGTCCGTTGCTGGACAACATGGAGGATCCAGCCGCTGAGTCCTAGGACTCGGCTAATTTGCTCTTATACTAGATGTGTCACTGATGATCTCAGGACAACTGACAAGCTGTCAGATGGCCCTGAACTTGGTCGATTGATCAAGAAGTTGACCGGAAAAATGGTGAAGGACCAGGCCCACTTCGGGCTCCAGCCTTTTTGCTCCACCTGCCCAGCTCCTGCTGTAAGTACTTTAACTGTCTTTCCTTCTTACTTGCTTGTATTGTCTCAATTTACTAACTCACACTTTCTGTTTCCTTTCTGTAGCTTACCGACTCCTTCTGGAAGTCGACCCTTGAAACTGGCAAGGGCAAAGGGAGTACCTCTGCTGCTGCTGCAGAGATTGTTGAAGAAGAAGAAGCCAGCGAGGAGTCCTCTAAGGAGGCTACTGCCGCTGGCGAGGAGAATGAAGATGAGGAGTCCTCACCTGAGGCTCCCACTGTCAATGTCATTGAGGAGAGTCCTCCTCTGAAGCACAGTATGCTGACGAAGAGCATACTGAATCGAGTCCTGCAGGAGCCCAACCAACTCCATCTGAGGAGTCATCAGATGTCAAGAGTCACTCCCCGACTCCTCCAGTTCCGAAAAATGGGTCTCGGGCTGCTGTGTCTAAGGTACCCCGCCTCGCGAGTCCAAAAATCTAGCAGCTCCTCCAGTGAGCCTGAAGAAATTGCTGCACAAGTTCTTGCTGCCAAGAAAAGGAAACTACGCTCAAGTGGCCCTGCAGAAACTCCTCCGCCTCTACCTGTATCACACAAAAGGAAGTCGGTTTCTCCTCCTGCGAAAGCTGACTCCTACGAGTCGGGAATGTCAATCTTTTCCTCTGACTCTCAAGCCTCTTGGATCTTGAGACAAACGTTGGGTATGACTTTCTCCTCTATCTTTACTAGCATGACATCTGTATTTCCCTTTAATCAATATTTGACTTTTAATCTGTCCTGTCTCAGAGCCCGGCCCTGTGCCAAGTTCTCTAAGCTACCAGGCATGGCTGACGTGACTTCCAGCCGTGGAGTTGTACCGCCGTCGACTTCTCAGACGACGAGTACAAGACCGCTCCTACGACTCCTGCATCTACAGGTGCGACAACTACTGGGACTCCCCCTGTTCCCGAATCTGCTCCAAGGACTCAGTTGGGGACTCCTTTGGTAATCCCATCCTCCTCTGGGGGTGGGACTCCAACCACTACAACTCAGATGCCTCCAAGTCAAGAAAAGGCGGCTCCCACTTCTCAGCTGAACACCGAGCCAGCAAAGTTGTCGTGGGGTTGTCACGGCAAGNGAAATCAATGATTGTCAGTCTAAAAGCAGTTCAGAAAGGTGCAGAAAGGAAGTAAGCAAAAGTTACAAACTTACCAAATATATATTGACACATGGCCCCAATGCCTTTGCGGCAAGTGTCGAAGACAACTTTTAGATCATTGTGTGGCTTTTGGGCAACCCTTTTGGCATCAGCAGATCTTTCCTCACTTGCTCCAGTTGAGCAGACAAGACCTTCAGATCCTTTTCAAGTTGAATGGAGCGTTCTTTTTCAGCTATAGCAGAACTGGCACTAGCAGCTGCCTGGTCCTCAAGCTCCTTCATATCTCTCTTCATCTTGGAGATAATGCACTGCAATCACAAGTCAAATTTTTGCAAGTCAGCTTTACTAGTCAAGCAGAGAACTCATGAGCTCCAAGTCATCACAAGTTAACAACTTGGCGCTTGGGGGCTACTCAGGAGTCAGTTTTTCTCTTACAACCAGCAGGCATGGGTCCTAGTCAACAAGTCATCAGCTCCAAGTCGTCACAAGTCAACAACTCGGCGCTTGGGGGCTACTCGCAGATCAGAATTTTTTTCTTCAAGTTAAGTATCAATAATTTACATGGATTAGTAGCTCCAAGTCGTCGCAGGCTGACAACTCGGCGCTTGGGGGCTACTCGTGGAAAAGTTTTTTGGTTCAAGAACCCGACAGATAACAAATCAGCAGCCCCGAGTCCTAGTAGAGCTAAGGACTCAGTGCTTGGGGGCTACAGTGTGCGAATTTTTCCTACACAGCAGTTGAGTTCAATTTCAAAGCAAAGCACCTATCCTAGTCACAAGTCACCGCAGACAGGTGCTTGGGGGCTACTGGAATAGGAGGATGCTAGAAAGCATAAAGGGTAGAAGTCAAAAGGCTTACGCTATGAATCATGTGAAGAGATCTAAGAGCCGCTTGCTCATCATCCTTTAGCCTGGCAGATTGATCGTTCAAGTCGACTGCTTCAGCATAGGCTTCAGAGAAGGACATGTTATCAGCTACCCGAAGTCGGCTGTAGTCAGTAGATGACTTGGTCTTGATGTTTGGTGGAGCTGTAGGAGTCGCCTTCGAAGGAGCCGGGTGAGGTTGGGGCGCGGCGTCAGGAGTCTCAGTCCCAGAGGAGGGCTGAACTATCAGTGGAGTCACCTCCCGAGTCCTTGAAGGGGACTCGGGAATGATGGGAGCTGTAGTTGCACCAGCAGATGCAGGAGTTGCGGGACCTGTCCTCGTGCTTGTGGTTTGGGAAGTCGAAGGAGGGACAGGTCCATGAGCAGAGGTGACATCAGCCATGCCTGGGAGCTTGGTTACCTTGACACAAGGTCGAGCCCTGAAACATACAAAGACAGAAGTCAGCAATAAATCTAGTGAAAAGGGAAAAAGCAGAAGTTATTTGAATGCAAGTAGAGTAAACAGAGGAGTCTTACCCAACATTGGTTTCCAGGTCCAAGGAGGCCTGAGAGTCTGAAGAGGGCATAGACGTGCCGGAGTGGTAGGAGTCGTCCTTCCTGGGAGGAGAAGCCGACTTCCGTTGGTGCGAAACAGGCAAAGGCTCAGGAGTCTCTGCAGGCCCGTCGGAACGCAGTTTTCTCTTCCTAGCAGCAACAACACTCTGCACACGTTCTTCAGGCTTAGCAGGTGAGCGAGTGGACCCAAGGACTCGTGAAAGTGGTACCTTGGGAACAGCCTCTCGAGACCCATTGTTGTTAGAAGCTGGGGAGGAAGAAGAGTGGCTTTTGGCTGAGGACTCTTCAGACAAAGATGGCTGAGCAGCAGCAGTCCCAGAGGTGGTGCGAGCTTGTTTAGTGACAGGAGCCTCTGGAGAGGACTCGTCTTCATCAGTATCCTCCACAATGGGAGCCTCTGGAGAGGACTCCTCATCTTCATTGTCATCCTCACCATCATTTGCTGTCGGGGCCTCCTGAGAGGATTCCTCGCCTGCATCATCATCGTCTTTAGCATCCTCTGCCACAGTGGTTGGCTCTGTGACAGGGGCCTCTTCTTCAGCCTCAACCCCGGCCTCAGTTTTATTCTCAGTGCCAGCTCCAGAGGCCAGCTTCCAGAAGGAGTCGGCGAGCTGTAACAGAGTCAGAGAAAACTGAGTTAGTAAGCGATACAAGCAAGAGCAAGTTAGAAATGAGGTAAAGTTTAAAGCTTACATCGGGAGCTGGGTTGGTGGAGCAGAAGGGCTGGAGCCCAAAGTGTGCCTGGTCCTTCACCGGCTTCCCAGTCAGCTTTTTGATAAGCTGACCAAGTTCAGGTCCATCAGACAGTTGCTTCGTCACCCGGAGGTCATCACCCGCGCAGCGAGTATATGTGCAGATAAGCCGAGTCCTATGACTCAGCGGCTGAATCCTCCAGGTGGTCCAGCATCGAACAAGGTCCATGTTTTCCAGGTTGTGGGATAGAAGGGCCCGGATCCTAGAGATTAAAGACTCGACCTTTGGCCGGGCGGCCTCCGGACACCTAGCCTTCATAAGAGGAGTCGCCTCGAGGCGATCTTCAGAGAATGATGGGAGTTTGGGTTCATCTGCAGGAGAGGTATCCTTGCAGTAAAAGAAAGTTTTCTGCCAATCTTTGATACGATTAGGAAAGACAGGCTTGGGGAAGACAGAGTGTAGGCGCCGTTGGAGAGCGACGGCGCCGCATTGAAGAAGGGGGCCGCCGGAAGTTTCAGGTTGAGGATTGCAATAAAAAAGCTCAAGCCAGAGATCAAGATCTGGCTTGATTTGGAGGTAGTCCTCACATAAGGTGACAAAATTGGACAAAGTAAGAATGGAATTGGGAGCCAAGTCATGAATCCGCAGCTTATAGAAGTCAAGGAGCTGGCGGAAGAAGAGATTACCCGGGGGCGTGAATCCGCGGAACAGGTGCTCTGTGAAGATCACCACCTCATCCTTCGCGGGAGCGGGCACTACCTCGTCCCCTGGGGCCCGAGCCTTCACATTGGACGGAATAAGGCCAGTCGACCGGTGCGGAGGTAATCGTGGATCCACCCCAATCGGCGGAAATCGATCGCTTCGATGAAGATTTGGCGGCCGCGGCGGCGATGTCCACTGTCCTGCTCGATGAGGAAGCCTTGGCCTTGGGAGCAGCCTTTGCGCGCTTGGGTGCCATGGCGAGCGGGCGGTGTGTGCTGAGCGCGGGAAGAGATGAGCGCAAAGAGAAAGGGGAGATTTGAGCTGAAGGGGCAAGTGAGGGTTTGAGACCTTAACCCTTCGCAATTTATAAAGGGGTAAAAACCCTAGAGAGTTACAGAGGTGGTCCATAGTAAACTGTGGATAACAATTCAGTGGCTAAAAGCCAGATAGGAAATGATAATATAAAAACTAAAGTCACAGAAGTGGAAGGAGCCGGCTTGTCTCAGAATGGCGAGTCCTGTGACAGTGAGAGTCAAGTTATTTAGTCCTTGTTCACAAGAGTCATAACAAACTCGGCCTGCTAGTGCAAAGGCAAGAGTGGTGGCTTGAACAAGGGATGAGGATGGACTCATTTTATATGTGTGTTATGTTTTTATGCAGGAATTCATCTTGGAGCTAGCAGCAGGCGACTCCTTAATTGGTGACTCAGATTGAAGAAGTTGAGCCAGGGGTTTCCCTTTTACCAAAAGGAGATTGTGATTGAACAATAGAGCGAGGGGATCGTTTTCTCAAAAGCAAAAGAAAGATTGGAGTCATCCCTAAGGAGTCAGAAGAAGCCGCTAAAGCTGCGCCCAAGATAAATTCGGGGGCTACTGATGGGGGGATACTTTATAGGTAGGCCCATGGACCCGGAAAGTAGACCCGCCAAGACCAAGAAGGCCAAAGCCGAGTCACGTATCAAGTCGCATGGGCTGGGCTGAAGACAAGCCGACCAAGGCCCATGATGGAGAAGGGACTCGTCAGCAAGGAGTCCAAGTACAACCCGGAGCCCTAACTTGGAAGACCAAGACGTAGAGTAGACTCCGTGTTCTAGTGTGACTCGGTGCAACCTGTAAGTCCAGGGACCCGGCCGCCTTTATAAGCGGGGTCCTGGACCTTAGATCGATAAGCCTCGAGAGAGATACCTAATCGCCGACTCCCCAGAGAGGAGCCGGAACCCTGTAATCGATATCAGATCTAGAGCAATAAAGAGAAGCAGGAAGTAGGTCTTACCTATAATCAAGAGGGGACGAACCTGGGTAAATCTGTGTCCCTAGGCGAGATTAACCTCTCCTACGTACTTTGTGCATCAATGGCCCCAGAACTCACCTTCCCAGAGGAAGGACTTGCCGTGACAACCCCACGACAGATTGCCTTGAAATCTTATCCTGTAGATTGCTATGACCATCCGGGGGTCATCCCCCCAACAGGAGCACTCACTTAGCTGACCAGGCTCTCTAGCAGCCGGCCGAGCTCACCTCTCCGTAGCTAAGAACACATACAGCTCGAGGAGCAAACTTTGTAACACCATATACTCCACCATATACACCAGATCATGCAGGAGTAGGGGTTTTACCTCCTCACGAGGGCCCCGAACCTGGGTACATCGTGTGTCAGTTTGCATGCTTGTGCCCAATCCCGCCGGAACGCCGTCACTCGCACCATAGTCCCCACACCTTAAGCCACCTCGTTGGCATATGTCGTGACAAGCTCCACGACAATCGCTCAAGCTTGGGGGAGGTTGAAATCTCTAATGCTCAAATGCCCCAATCATGAGCTTCCTAATGATGTAATTGTTAACAATTTTTATGCAAGGCTATCACGTCGTGATAAGGATATGATTGATGCTTCTTCTCTTGGATCTTTTACAAACAAGAAGGTAAATGCTAAATGGGATCTCATTAAACGGATTTATCGCAATACGGAGGATTGGGGAGATCGACAAAGGTAAAGAATCAGGTATAAATTATGAGTACGACTGCATTAAATATTTCATGGAAACTGAACGTTTTAATGTGCTTAGTACTAAGTTTGGGCTCGATTCTCAAATTGTTGTTGATATTTATAAATCCTTTGCTGGTCATATTAATATCCCAAAATAAAAGTGGAATAAGTACCATGAACCTTTTAAAGATGTTTGTAAAAAGGATGTGCTTGCTAGTAATGATACCTGTGCACACGGTTGAGTCTGTTTTACCTGCTGTTCACTTTTAAAACCCACCTTTCCTATAAGAATTAAAGAACACTCAATTGTTGCTAATGTGGTTAATAAAAGTGAAAGAAAAGCTTATGAACCTAATGAACAACTTGAAATTGCCTCTCCAGTAGCTTTGGTTAAAGATCTTGTAACTGAGAACGTCGATGGAGGTTCTACTAATTTTTGTGAAGCTGCTACTAACATTGTTAGGCAAGATAAGAGTGCGAAAGTTGTTGGTACTCCTGTTGTTTTTGTCAAAATAGGTGATCATTGCTATTATGTACTATGTGATATGGGAGCAAGCGCAAGTGATATTCCTTATACACTTTATCAAGAAATAATGCGCGAGATTGCACCATGTGAGCTTGAAGATATTGATTTGGAGACTAAATTGGCTAATAGAGATGTCATTCACTCGGTAGGAATTGTCAGAGACGTTGAAGTCTTATGCGGTAAGGTAAAATATCCAACTGATTTCCTTGTTTTGGGGTCAGTTAAAGATAAATTTTGTCCTATCATATTTGGTAGACCTTCTTAAATACTTGTAGTGCTGTTATAGACTTCAAGAAAGAAAAGGTCTCTGTTCAATTCGCTGGAGAACCGTATGAATTTAATTTTTCCAAATTTGCTAGACATCATTATGATAAAGAATTACCTAATGAGGATCTTATTATTGAAAGAATTGCTTCTATTGCTGTGCCTCCTAACGATCCTTTGCAGCAATTTATGGAGGAGCACGAGAATGATATGTTGATGCAGGAAAGGGAAGAAATTGATGAGGTCTTCTTTAGACAGCTGGCTGAAAGTGCATGGTTGCTCCCATGCATAGTTTTGGTAATTAATGACAATCTCTATGAACTAATATTTGCATTGAGCTATATTTATAGGTGTGTCCATTTTAGTTGCTTGATCTCCATTTGTTGGAATCAAGGTTAAGGGAAGAAGAAAAGTTTGCGTTGATCAAGGCTTTGTGCGGGTTGATCATCACTCAAGGCCAAGTGAAGATATGCCGAAGAGAGCGTCTCCCATCTTGGTGTATGGGGGAGCATCAAGTGAATCTTCACCGAAGCGCAATCGAGGAAGGTGGTGCGTCTTGAGGAGATGAAGATCGTCTTCATCGACCTCAAGTGGATTATTGCGCAAGGCAAAGGTATGTTCTTGATAGGGTTTCTATTTTACCGATCTCATGATGTTTAGTGAGAGACCGAGTTATAGGATAGATAACCGTACTATCAAGAGGGGCTCTCGACCGAATATCGTGATCGTATCGTCGTAGGGAGCACAAACCTTTGCATCCATGCATTCATCTTTATTGGTTCTTATTTATCTCTTATCGTGGTGTGGTCTTGGTGCTTGTTGTGCTTTTCATGACAAATCCAAGTTCACCGAAAACGGTTCTCATATGCGTCTTCTATTGCGGTTTCGGTATTGGAGATTTTGCCGGTTCATCCGTGCGGGAGATTTATCTCTTCCATTTCTTTGAAAAATCTCCATTACTTGTTTGCCATTTTCAAAGGTAGCATTTGTCGTCCTCTTTCCAACAAAATTGGTTTTATTTCATTCGGACTTCATTTGCAAAAGATTCGACATTTCCGGTTTTCAAAATAGAGGTTTAACCTTTCCCCATTTGGTTTTATAATATTTTCTTGGACTATGATGTTTCTCTGCATAATCTTGTTGTGCTCGTTGTGACGATTCCAACGAGTCCAAGATTATCGAAAACGGAGTTCGTGGGTGAAAGTTATTGCATTTCCGATTTGCAAATGGGAGTTTTTACCTTTCCCCATTTATCTTTATATTATATTCTTGGACTATGATGTTTCTCTGCATATTATTTTTGTGCTTGTTGTGACGATTCCAACGAGTCCAAGAATACCGAAAACGGAGTTCGTATGCGAAAGTTATTGCGTTTTCAGTTCGGTCTCCTTTTAAAACAGAATATTCAATTTTGGAGAAAAAGAAAAAAAAGGGGTGCCGGCCCGGCCTGGCCGGCCCCAGGCCGGTGCGAGGCCGGCCGGCTCGGGCACTGTCCCGGCCCAGCTTGGTGCTGGCTGCCCGGCCCACCCGAGTGCCCAGGCCGGCCTAAGGCTGGTTCCAGGCCGGGCTGTCTGGCCTTTTTTTTCCCCGTTCGTTGCGTGATGTTGCTGCTTTGTAGCGCCCTTGCTTAGAAAAGCAATGACATTCTGTGAAATATGCTATTCCCTGGATCGAGTATGGATAGCAATTCACAAATAGATGTAATACCATGCATCAATGTCAAATATTATTACATCGCGAGATCCATAAATAAAATATTCTTTACAAATTGCATAGCCAAAGGCTAGCTTCAATGCAAAGTTTGGCAGCGGAAACATAAGTAGCACAGAGAGCTTCATCATCTTCATGTGCCACTGGCATACATGTTGGTTGCAAGCTCGAAAGGTAGACGTCCTCACGCGTCATCGTAATAACCTGCAACATTAACGTTGCAGCCCAGGGAATTTGGGTCAATACCTTGTGACAGGCCGGCAAGTGATACTTTGGTGGAATATAAAATGGCAAGTCTAAATCTATATGCATATCTGGCTGGTGGAGTTGAAAGGCTCTTGCGCAAAGCAAATTTTATCCTATACTTTCATAAATTATTTCTTTCTTTCCAAAAACTTATGAGACAATTCCTGGTGTATAATCCAGTGCCAACAATGAGGCAATTCCTGGTACGTATCCAGTGCCACAATTGAGGCAATTCCTGGCTTATATCCAGTGTCCCTTCTACCCTTGTTCACCCATCAAAATTTTATTTATGAAATTGGAATGAGGAGATTTTCCATCGACATCCTTGTCCAGCTGCTCAGAATTGTCCGTAACCGGGGACACGGCTATGATCATAGTTTTACACTCTCGAGAGGTTGTGCACTTTCACCACGAGACTTCATCAACCCATTCTGACCTTGACCTTCTTGAAGTGAAAAGGAAAGGTGAAGATGAAGACGAGACCTTTGGGAACCAGTCCCCTGTTCGTCAGGCAGACCCATACAAGACATTCATCCGCTGAGAACTGCCGGAATCAGGTTCCTAGAACTTACTTAGTCAAGGCAGAGCCATAATACCAAGTGGCTGCACTGGAAGCAATCTAAACTTGGAGTGACTTAAATCTCTTTGTTCCTGGGTGGCCGTTCACAAGTGCACATACTCAGGTATAACCATGGAAATGGCCCTGAGCAGCCACTCAACTTTGTACCACCAATAGAGCAAAATCAAATGCCACCCAGGTAGTTCATTAACTTAATAGAGTTTTTATCCTTTCATACTACAATAAAACGTTTCAGCATTGCAGTTCTTACATCTACCAAGTTAATGGGTTCCTAGACCAACAGGAATAAAGGGTGATATACTAAATAGGTCTGCATAGCAATATAGTAGTACACCTATCATGCATACTACTAAAATAGTCTATCATGCAAATATAATAAAATAGTAGGTCTTTCATGAAAGGGTGTATGCACTTGCCTTTTGGAACTTGTCGTTGCTCACACACTCTTTTTCAACGTAGCTCATAGCTCTCCGTTCAATCTATACAATGCAAACATATGACAATAAGCAACAATACAACAATCAAAAGAAACAAACATAACAACAAACATGGATAGAAACAAACATAACTAGGGTTGGTGGTCCAAGTTTCAATACATGATCCATATGCAAAAAGAATCAATGCATTAGGTTTGGGGTGTGCCAATTGGGTCAGGGGTTGGTCTGAAATCACACTTGAACATTTCAATTTGAATAGGTTGAAGGGTTGTTTCAAAGGTTGTAGGGGTTTGTCTTGATCAAAGTGATCTCACAAAAGAGCTGGTCAAAAGAGTTTTAAAAACATTGTGAAACTGTGGTTTGCAAAACATTAACATTTAAATGGCCTTTGGCACACTTCCAATGTTTATGTTTGAAAAGGTGGTAGCTAGGCATGGTTTTGGTCTCCCTGGACAGAGACAAATATTTGAAGAAGTTTTCTAAAAGAAAACAAATTAAAAGGATTTATAGAAAAAGAACTACAACAAAAATACTCAAATTGAGCCTCTGATTTTTAAATCATCAAAAAAATGCTCGAAAATATTTTATAACAGAGGAAATATATTGCACATAAATCAAGGTTTCTAAAACTATTTTTCTTGCAATTTTTGGAAATAAAGAAATAAAGTTATGTTAAAATTACTCAAATAACACATTTGAAATTTGAATAATTTAAACTAACTCAAAACAGAAAACTAAAACGTCAGAAAGATTCTACAAGTCCAGAGCTTTTCAAAAAGATAAAGTTTGCTAAATTTGGCCAAAGGGTTTAAAAGTTATGATGGTTTTAAGTTCTAGGGTCTTTTCTGCAAAAAGCCATTTAAAACAATTCCGGGAAAATTCCCAGGAAAGGGCTGGCCACGCGGCGGGCTGTGATTGGATGGGCTCGGCTTGAGCTGGGCTTGAGCTGCGGCTACGGCTCGGCTAAGCCGTACCGGTTCGGTCGGCTCGATCTAATCGAGGCCGTTGAGATCGGATCGGACGGTCCTTGGGCTAGGGTTTACTACCGGCGGTGCGGTGGTCGTCGGAGAGGAGCGGACGGCGGCCGGCGGTTCGGTCGCGGACGTCCTCGACGCTTCGGTGGTCTCCTGGGCTCAGGAAGGGGACGACGAGGTGCAGGAGGACACGGCGAGGTGAATGGTGTGCACGGCGAGCTCGATTGCGTCCTCGCGCGGCGGATGGAGGTGACCGGAGGTGCGGCGGCGGACGGTGCGTTCGGGTCGACGACGAATCCGTTGATTCGGCTGCGGGAAAAATCAACCAAGTACATGAGGAGGTGCGCCATTACAGGGGGAAAGAATTGGGACCAAAAGGAGGCGGCGCGGTGGACTACCTTCGCCGGAATCGAGGAAAGACGGTGGCGGCAACCGCGAACTCCGGCGAGCGAAATCCACAGCCCGGCGGCACGAAATGGAGCGGGAGGAGAGGGGAAAGATAGAGGAGAGCAAGGGCTTCAAGGGGGCGTGCTCGGGGAGGCGAGTGGGGGTCTTAATCGCGAGCAATCAAGGAGGAAAAATCGATGGCCGAAACTGCCACGGGAGTGCAAGGGGTTGAAGATGACCCCCTGACAGGTGGGTCCCGCCTGTCAGGTTTTTCTCTTTTTCTTTTTCCTTTTCTGTTTTCTTTTATAACTTTTGATTTAGGCCTCCAAATCAAGTCAAATAAAACTGTAAATTTTTTAAAAATCCAAATAGTCAAAATAGACATTTAAGAACTATTTTTGGCCAAAACAAAATTACCAAAATACCCTTTTGGCCAAATATGCCTTATATGGCTAATTGGGAAATTCAAATAAAGGTTTATAAATATCTTAAAATATTTAAATAAAAACCAGAGAAATAATATGAGTTATATAATTCAAAAAGATAACTCATTTTCATATTAAAATAATTTAAGATAAAACATTTTTATAAAACAAAGCTTGGAAGAGTATTTAAATTATTTCCACAAATGAAATAGGGTTTATAATACCCCCATATTATTTATTTTAAAACAATAAACCAACGGGGGAAATACTATTTGAAAACCCCATTTAAATATTTTATTTCCAAGACTTTAAAGTTGAGATTTGAAGATAAAGGAATATTTAATAAATAAAAAAAATATAACTTTGAAGATGTCAAAATAATCTTCTATAAAAGATTTTCTTGATTTTTGGAGACTTTATTTAATTATTAAACAAAAGTTTTAAATTTTTGTGATTTTTTTAAAACATTCCAAAATTTGGGATGTTACAAACCTACCACCCTTAAAAGGAATCTCGTCCCCGAGATTCGGAGAGGCTAGAAAGAAAGATGGGTTCGGTTATCCGGGTTTTAGACAACTGGGTGGTCTACCACCCTTAAAAGAACTTTTGTAGGCAGTCTTGAATTCTTGACTTCAAACAGGGCACACACATCCGGCGATTCATGAATCCTTGCTGGATCAACTTTTATCTTTGACTGTTTGAGTTATGCTTCATCTTCTCTAGTTATGGATATGGCATGTACCAGCTCTTCATAAGCATCGTAAGCTTCAATTCCAATAGGTGGGTGTCTCTTCAAGATGGCTTGAACTATTATGTCTTCCATCCATGTGATGTCTTCGGAAATATTTCTTCTCTAGGCTGGCATCCTTCACTGCAAACAAAGCGTCAATTCTAACGAAACTCTCATGGTAGGTCAAAACTTTCATTGCAGAATCTCTTCTTCTTCTTCAGGAGAGTTGTGGTTTATCCTCACCGAATATCTTACGTTTCGGCAACCTTTGCCTCACATAGGGTTATAATATTCCATTGGTTCAGGCTTATCCACGTCGTCTCTCTTATAGGTATGTCACTCAGATTTACCAATCCAAATAGTGAGGGGAATAACATGAGTAGTAGGAATGGTGATCAGTCCATCCTGCACCCGTATCATTTCCTCAATATGTAGATAGGTGAATCACGTAGTCTATCTCTTGGGCATCCTCACTTGTCTAACAGAAAGTTTCCCATCTGCAAGACAACCTGAACTAAACTATCGCTCCTTTAAAACTATTGGGTTGCGTAAGCTCCCACACACGTTAGCTCACAAGCTAAAGCTTGCTTTCTGATTCTTCCCCTTGGAAAATATGTCTTCACATCATCTTAGCTTGTCCATTTTTAGTGTCATGTCTTCATCCCTGATATGACGAACAGGCTTCGCAACAATAGCTATTGTTTCGTTTAAGTTTTGGTATAAGATAATCGATACTAGTTTCATTCATCCTCATATATTGTTGTTCTTACATCATCCGTACATCAAAATACTTACTTTCTCACTTGAATATAACTAGTGGCACTTATTACATCCTTAAAACATTCACATTGACTCTGGTCCTTCTTGGCTAACTCCTCATGAAGTCTCAGTTGGTGTCTTCGTTTCTTGCTTACACTGATGTCTGATCCGCTTCCTGTCTGGTGTAGTGAGGGTGACCACTTTACTGGCATGATCTATTTGACCTTCATATCTGGACATCCAGTCCTTGCCTATGATTATATCAAAGCCTTGCAAGTCTAGCACAAACAACTCGCTTGGAAACTTGTGTGTCTCAATTTCCAAGGTCATGTTTTGGCATACCGCGTTTGCTGGTCTCTTCCCTTCTGTAGAGCTTACTATGATGGGTCTTCTAATCCCTTGATAGGATATCTTATTTTTCCTCACAAAGTCTTTTTATATGAATGAATGTGTAGCCTCAGCATCGAAAAGTACTAGTGCAGAACATGAGTTGATCAACAATTCTTCAATAACTGGGTTTGGTCTCTTGAGAAATCTCTCCATGTTTATAGAAAACACATGTCCCTTTCGGAATTGAGTTGGCTTGGTCCCAATACTAATCTTCTTTTCTGGACAGTCCCAAGAATAGTGTCCCATTTTCTTGCATTTGAAACACTCCACCTGGCTGAGGTCTTTCCTGTTGGGTTTGGGGTGGCGATTCTGACTACTGTTTTCCCCCATAAGGTGCTCATTTCCGAGGTCATAAACCTCTTTAGTATGGACGGGGCTGTGGTGTCCATGGTTGATGTGGTGATCAATTTCTCCATGAAAGTCGTGTCTATGAATATTATGACAATGGTGGTTATTGGCTCCATGATAGTTGAACTCAAAATTATTACGTTCATCATCTGAAGTGTGCAATTCCTGCTGTGATTCTGAGTGATGCTCTTCCACATTATGCTTTCGCTTCTTGTTCGCAACTTGCTTCAGTTTGCTCTCCAAGGTTATCGCTTGGTACAACCAGTGACTGGTAGTTTGGGGTATATGCAACTGTCAATAGAATGGATAGTTCGTCATTTAGACCATTTAGAAACCTTTCTTTCCTCTTAGTATCTGTATCAACATCATCCGGTGCGTAGCGCGACAGATTATTGAACTCATTCATGTATTCTATTACGTTTCGGTCGTCTTGTCGAAGATCGAGAAATTCTTCCCTCTTCAGCTTCATCACTCCTGATGAAACATGTGCAGTACAGAATCCTTTTTGAAATAAATCCCATGTCATCTCTTCAATGGGGTAAGTGATCTGGTAGCTGTCCCACCAGTCTGCTGCAGGTCCTTCTAGTAGGTGTGCCGCGAATCTAACCTTCTCAGCATCTGTGCATCCGATGGTCACCAAATCCTTATTCACTGATCGTAGCCAATCGTCGGCCAAAATAGGTTCTGCAGCTCTTGAGAACTTTTCCGGTCGAAGTTTTAAGAATCTGATCAACATATCCACTTGAGTAGGAGGTGGTGCTAGAATGTCCTTGTGGTCTTCCTGGTTGTGGGTCATCAACTGATTCAACTGTTTCTGTGCATCTAGTAACTCTTGTAGTGTAGGCATCACCGGGTTGTTGGGATTTGGCTGGGACATCTGTTTAGTTTAGCATGGATGAGTAGAGATAGAGGGATACTAAGGGAAGTATTAATACCCATACACAGCAGATCAAGGCAAATCATCTTACAAGCAACATCTAGCAAGCATCAATCAACAGTAAAACAACCAATAGAGATAAAAAAAACAACTCCTCCTACTTAATTTTCGAAATTATAGTTTGGATAATAAACAAACACAACAAGGGTTTTTCAAAATAAACACGATTGTACTGCCATACCACAATTTGGTAAGTCAATACAATATTACGATAACGTTATTCTAATAAAATGGTGGTCTAGTCTATCTCTTCCTTTAGTGCTTCAACATTCTCTTCTATTTCTTTGAGTTCGTCGAGGTACTTCTGGTGTTGTGAAGTCTAAATTGAAGTCTTCGATCAAGGCGCTTGATGGCTTCTCATAATTGTCATGTTGATCTTCAACGTCTTCAGAAACATTTGTGAGTTATGGTCATCTATAAATAAGATAAGATAACTTAGAAAGCAATTAGTTGAGAATGTTACAAGAAGATATTAGGAAAGATTTGGACAAGAAGAAATAACTTTTGTTCCTATGGTCATTCTTATTTCTAATCCAAACCTAAGGTTTTCGAGCCTACAGGCAACATTACGCTCTGATACCATCTGTAGCGCCCTTGCTTAGAAAAGCAATGACATTCTGTGAAATATGCTATTCCCTGGATCGAGTATGGATAGCAATTCACAAATAGATGTAATACCATGCATCAATGTCAAATATTTATTACATCGCGAGATCCATAAATAAAATATTCTTTACAAATTGCATAGCCAAAGGCTAGCTTCAATGCAAAGTTTGGCAGCGGAAACATAAGTAGCACAGAGAGCTTCATCATCTTCATGTGCCACTGGCATACATGTTGGTTGCAAGCTCGAAAGGTAGACGTCCTCACGCGTCATCGTAATAACCTGCAACATTAACGTTGCAGCCCAGGGAATTTGGGTCAATACCTTGTGACAGGCCGGCAAGTGATACTTTGGTGGAATATAAAATGGCAAGTCTAAATCTATATGCATATCTGGCTGGTGGAGTTGAAAGGCTCTTGCGCAAAGCAAATTTTATCCTATACTTTCATAAATTATTTCTTTCTTTCCAAAAACTTATGAGACAATTCCTGGTGTATAATCCAGTGCCAACAATGAGGCAATTCCTGGTACGTATCCAGTGCCACAATTGAGGCAATTCCTGGCTTATATCCAGTGTCCCTTCTACCCTTGTTCACCCATCAAAATTTTATTTATGAAATTGGAATGAGGAGATTTTCCATCGACATCCTTGTCCAGCTGCTCAGAATTGTCCGTAACCGGGGACACGGCTATGATCATAGTTTTACACTCTCGAGAGGTTGTGCACTTTCACCACGAGACTTCATCAACCCATTCTGACCTTGACCTTCTTGAAGTGAAAAGGAAAGGTGAAGATGAAGACGAGACCTTTGGGAACCAGTCCCCTGTTCGTCAGGCAGACCCATACAAGACATTCATCCGCTGAGAACTGCCGGAATCAGGTTCCTAGAACTTACTTAGTCAAGGCAGAGCCATAATACCAAGTGGCTGCACTGGAAGCAATCTAAACTTGGAGTGACTTAAATCTCTTTGTTCCTGGGTGGCCGTTCACAAGTGCACATACTCAGGTATAACCATGGAAATGGCCCTGAGCAGCCACTCAACTTTGTACCACCAATAGAGCAAAATCAAATGCCACCCAGGTAGTTCATTAACTTAATAGAGTTTTTATCCTTTCATACTACAATAAAACGTTTCAGCATTGCAGTTCTTACATCCACCAAGTTAATGGGTTCCTAGACCAACAGGAATAAAGGGTGATATACTAAATAGGTCTGCATAGCAATATAGTAGTACACCTATCATGCATACTACTAAAATAGTCTATCATGCAAATATAATAAAATAGTAGGTCTTTCATGAAAGGGTGTATGCACTTGCCTTTTGGAACTTGTCGTTGCTCACACACTCTTTTTCAACGTAGCTCATAGCTCTCCGTTCAATCTATACAATACAAACATATGACAATAAGCAACAATACAACAATCAAAAGAAACAAACATAACAACAAACATGGATAGAAACAAACATAACTGGGTTGGTGGTCCAAGTTTCAATACATGATCCATATGCAAAAAGAATCAATGCATTAGGTTTGGGGTGTGCCAATTGGGTCAGGGGTTGGTCTGAAATCACACTTGAACATTTCAATTTTGAATAGGTTGAAGGGTTGTTTCAAAGGTTGTAGGGGTTTGTCTTGATCAAAGTGATCTCACAAAAGAGCTGGTCAAAAGAGTTTTAAAAACATTGTGAAACTGTGGTTTGCAAAACATTAACATTTAAATGGCCTTTGGCACACTTCCAATGTTTATGTTTGAAAAGGTGGTAGCTAGGCATGGTTTTGGTCTCCCTGGACAGAGACAAATATTTGAAGAAGTTTTCTAAAAGAAAACAAATTAAAAGGATTTATAGAAAAAGAACTACAACAAAAATACTCAAATTGAGCCTCTGATTTTTAAATCATCAAAATAATGGTCGAAAATATTTTATAACAGAGGAAATATATTGCACATAAATCAAGGTTTCTAAAACTATTTTTCTTGCAATTTTTGGAAATAAAGAAATAAAGTTATGTTAAAATTACTCAAATAACACATTTGAAATTTGAATAATTTAAACTAACTCAAAACAGAAAACTAAAACGTCAGAAAGATTCTACAAGTCCAGAGCTTTTCAAAAAGATAAAGTTTGCTAAATTTGGCCAAAGGGTTTAAAAGTTATGATGGTTTTAAGTTCTAGGGTCTTTTCTGCAAAAAGCCATTTAAAACAATTCCGGGAAAATTCCCAGGAAAGGGCTGGCCACGCGGCGGGCTGTGATTGGATGGGCTCGGCTTGAGCTGGGCTTGAGCTGCGGCTACGGCTCGGCTAAGCCGTACCGGTTCGGTCGGCTCGATCTAATCGAGGCCGTTGAGATCGGATCGGACGGTCCTTGGGCTAGGGTTTACTACCGGCGGTGCGGTGGTCGTCGGAGAGGAGCGGACGGCGGCCGGCGGTTCGGTCGCGGACGTCCTCGACGCTTCGGTGGTCTCCTGGGCTCAGGAAGGGGACGACGAGGTGCAGGAGGACACGGCGAGGTGAATGGTGTGCACGGCGAGCTCGATTGCGTCCTCGCGCGGCGGATGGAGGTGACCGGAGGTGCGGCGGCGGACGGTGCGTTCGGGTCGACGACGAATCCGTTGATTCGGCTGCGGGAAAAATCAACCAAGTACATGAGGAGGTGCGCCATTACAGGGGGAAAGAATTGGGACCAAAGGAGGCGGCGCGGTGGACTACCTTCGCCGGAATCGAGGAAAGACGGTGGCGGCAACCGCGAACTCCGGCGAGCGAAATCCACAGCCCGGCGGCACGAAATGGAGCGGGAGGAGAGGGGAAAGATAGAGGAGAGCAAGGGCTTCAAGGGGGCGTGCTCGGGGAGGCGAGTGGGGGTCTTAATCGCGAGCAATCAAGGAGGAAAAATCGATGGCCGAAACTGCCACGGGAGTGCAAGGGGTTGAAGATGACCCCCTGACAGGTGGGTCCCGCCTGTCAGGTTTTTCTCTTTTTCTTTTTCCTTTTCTGTTTTCTTTTATAACTTTTGATTTAGGCCTCCAAATCAAGTCAAATAAAACTGTAAATTTTTTAAAAATCCAAATAGTCAAAATAGACATTTAAGAACTATTTTTGGCCAAAACAAAATTACCAAAATACCCTTTTGGCCAAATATGCCTTATATGGCTAATTGGGAAATTCAAATAAAGGTTTATAAATATCTTAAAATATTTAAATAAAAACCAGAGAAATAATATGAGTTATATAATTCAAAAAGATAACTCATTTTCATATTAAAATAATTTAAGATAAAACATTTTTATAAAACAAAGCTTGGAAGAGTATTTAAATTATTTCCACAAATGAAATAGGGTTTATAATACCCCCATATTATTTATTTTAAAACAATAAACCAACGGGGGAAATACTATTTGAAAACCCCATTTAAATATTTTATTTCCAAGACTTTAAAGTTGAGATTTGAAGATAAAGGAATATTTAATAAATAAAAAAATATATAACTTTGAAGATGTCAAAATAATCTTCTATAAAAGATTTTCTTGATTTTTGGAGACTTTATTTAATTATTAAACAAAAGTTTTAAATTTTTGTGATTTTTTAAAACATTCCAAAATTTGGGATGTTACATGCTTTCTTCTGTCTGTTCGATCGTTGGCTTTGCTTTCCGGCCGGCCTGGCCGGCTGCAGGCCGGCCCCAGGTTGGGCACTCTGCTGCCCACTTTTTTAGCTCCAACGGCTCCTTTTGGAGCCCCATATAAAAGGGTCTTCTTCCCTATTTTTCCTTTAGATCCCTTGCTCTCTTTCCTCCATTGCCAACATTTTGAGAGCTCGATTCCTCATAATCGCTCCGATGATTCTTGCCCAAATTTAGGGAAACAAGAGAGGAGATCTAGATCCATCTTTCCACCAAACAAAATCTCCTCTAAGTGAGGGGAACTCGTGGGATCTAGATTTTGGAGTTCTTGGTGTTTCTCTGTAACATCCCAAGTTTTTTTTTCAAATTTTTGAAAAATTAGAAAAATCAAAAACTTTTTGAAAATTATTATATTTTGTTTTGGAAATCCAAAATCATGCATGCATTCATCTCTTTCTTGGCTTGTTGCATTGGAAATTTCAAAAGTTGGAAATTCTATTTCCACTTTAAACCCTATTTGAGAAAATGATAAAAAGGGGCCTATTATGCTCTCTTAAATATTTTGACTTTTATGGATGTATTTGATGGCCAAGTATAGTGCCAAAGTGTTCTGTTTAGAATACGCTTTCTAAAAAGTAGTTATTCAAATTATTTGGAAAAGATCTGATTGTCATTTTGACTTTGGAAAATGTCACCAATTACCATTTAAAATGCCTTAAGGGTATTTGTGGTAATTTATTTTGTGTAAAAATAAATAAAAATGAGTGTATCATGGTTTGTACTACATGATATTACCCATATTATTTTCTGGATTTTATTCAAGTTCAAAGGAAAATTATAAAACCAAATTTTATAAAATAACATAAAGGTGCCAAATAGGCCTTTATGCATTATTTGAATTTTTCAATAATTAAAAAAAAATTGGAAAAGGTTCCAAAGTATTTAAAATGATTATTTTGATTTTACCGAATTATTCAAATTTGTTTGAATCCATTTGGATGCTTATTTCAAAAGATACAAAAGTTTTCAGAAAATAGAAAAAGGGTTTTGTGAAAAAAAAAGAGGAAATGGGCTAGCCGAGCCGGCCCAACTCCTATCTACGAACCGCGCGCGCAGCACAGCGGCCCAGCAACAGCCCGACCCTTTCTACCCTCTCTCTCACTGATGTGCGGGACCCACACGTCAGCAGCATCCTCAACTGGCGCGGGAGCTCGCCCGACGCCCGTCGATCTCCTCCTCTTCAATTCACACTCCCGCGAGTGCAAACTGCCGCCCCACCGCCACCCTCTTATAGCCCTCCTTCTCCTCTTCCTTTGCCCCTTCACCCCCTCCCGAATCGTGTCCCACGGCCGCCAAATTTCATCGCCGGAGCTCCGCCGCGCCGCCGTGGTAATCCTCCGCCTCCGGTCACCAGGGTGAGCCCGAGCCGCCCCTTCTTGGTCCTTTTCGTTTACCCTGTCGTTGCGCATCTCCCCGACATCGTTTCCGAATTTATGCCGCAGCCAATCGACGTGGACGTCCACGTCCGAACGTCGTCGCCGCCTCGAGCTTCTCTGGCTGCACCTCCTCGCCGCACCAGGACGCCCCCGACGCCACCCCCACGCCATCAGATCCGCCACGTCGCCGCGCACGCCGTCGTCCTCTTCGTCGAGCCCGAGGACCACCGGAGCACCACCGCCGTCGACGTCCGAGCCGTCACCACCGTCGCCCGCGTCCTTTCCGGCAAGCAGCGCCGCTCGGTGAGAAACCCTAGATCCCTAGCCGCCCGATCTGTTTTCAACGGTTAGGATTAGATCTAGCCAAGCGAACCGGTACGGTGCACTGTGATCCATCCGATCCAGATCCAACGACCCAGAGAAGATGCAGCCGAGCCGAAGCCAAGCCGAAGCCGAAGCCAAGCCGAAGCCAGTCTGAGCCGAGGGATTTTCTGGATTTATTTTAAATGGCAGTTTTGCAGAAAAACCCCTGCAACTTAGATCTGTCATATCTTTTTATTGGCTTGGCCAACTTAGATCTGTCATATCTTTCTGTTTTGACATGTTTAAATTTATTTAAATTTCAAATGTGATATTTGAGTAAATTTGGCATAACTTTAGTTTAAAAATAGCTTTTTGAGTGAATCCAATTGGGTTAGTTTAGTTTTGAAGTCCTCTGTCCAGTAAGACCACTCCCATATTTTCTGTATTTATTTTGTTTAACAGTAGTTTTAAATTAGTGTTTATGCCCTTTTTAGGATTTGTTTTGTATTGTTGTTAAAGTAAAAATTGTTTTAAATGCATTTTAACTTCATGCATATTGTTACAAACCAGAAAACTTAGTGTGTTATTTTTCTTGTGATTTTAAATGCATTTCATACATTGCATATTTTATTGTATTGTTATTTTGTTTGTATGTTTATTTGGATGTTTGCAATTTTGTTAGATTATTCAGAGAGTCACGAAGACTTTGGTGGTTGCTGCTCCTGTCACTCTTGTTGCCAAGGCAAGTGGCACACTTGCATATTTTTGTCCTACTATTTTGATATAATCATGTTGTAGTATTACTTGAAAAATAGCATGATAGGTTTATTAGTACTGCTATGCTAAACATGTTTAGAATAGTGCTCCTATACTAGTTGGTCTATAATCCTATTATAACTTGGTAGAATTATGGAAATGCTATGCTAAATGCTGTTTTGTGAAAAAGTAATATTCTACTAAGTTAAAGAAACTCCTGGGTGGATGTGGTATGTGGATGGAGGTTTATAGTTGAGTGGCTACTCGGGGCCATGTCTATGGTTTTACCCGAGTATGTGCACTTGTGGATGGCCACCCAGGGACAAAGAGACCGATGTTACTCCAAGTTTAGTTAGCTTACCGTGCAGCCATAAGTCATATGGGCTCTGGCTTGACTAAGTATGTAGTGTGGAACCGGCCCGGCCTGATAGGTGGTGGTAGAGGTTTGTAGGTGGAGCGCGTCAGGACGGCAGTGGTCGGGAAAACACTTCGGAAAGGTCTCGGCTTCATCTCCTCCTTTCCTTTTCACTTCAAGAAGGGTCAAGGTCAGAATGGGTTGATGAGGTCTTATGGTGAACGTGCACAACCTCTGCAGAGTGTCAAACTAAGTACTTAGCCGTGTCCCCGGTTACGGACAATTCTGAGCAAGCTGGACGAGGACGTCAACAGAGGATCTCATCATTCTAATTTCTCGAAGTTAAAACTTGATGGGTGAACCAGGGTATTTGAGACAATGGTTGTCATACCATACTTGTCTCGTATAGATGAAAAGTTGTTTTGAAAAGAGATAGGGAAAAATTGGCTTTATGCAAAATAGCCTTCAAACTCCACCAAGCCAAATATGCATATAGGTTACTAGAGTTGTTCCAATATGAGTCCACAAAGTGTCACTTGCCAGTTCCATTTTATATGGTTCTGACCCACTTTGTTGAATATCTTTTTATCAGGTTGTTCTGACGAAGAGTGAGGTTTCGTTAAGGGTTTCGAGTCTGCAACCAACATGTTTCGCCTGTGGCTACATGAAGATTGGGACTCCATGCAATAATATTTAGTCTTCCGCTGTTATTTCTGTTTTATGCTAGCTTCGAGCTATGCAAAGTTGTAATGGTTTATTTTGACTCTGGATTCAATCGTGTAATAAATTGATGCAATGTTGTGATATTTCATCGTAAACTGTGTGTGCAAATGAATCGATCCAGGGGTTTGCACTATACACAGGGATCTTGCCTATTTTTAAGTGCAGGTCCGCTACATTCTCCTCCGTTCTTCCTCCTAAATCCCTCCATAGCATTAGTTGCTTTGGTTGGATTTTGGGGTGAAGGATTTGACCACTTGGTGTGATCTTCCCCTTTTGCATTTGTTGCATCGGGTTGTGCTCCCCACGGTGATTCGTGGGATTGAAGGTTGGGAGCTTGTTACTCTTGGGTCATTGGACCCTAGACGGTGGTGCCATGAAGACTTCGGCTTGTGGAGCTTCGGCACACTTTGGGAGCCCCCAATTGAGTTGTGGGTGTGTGCCCCAAAAGTTGTAAGGGCTCCGGAATCCGCCCCGAAGGATTCCGATAGTGGAAGGTGAACCAAACCTTTGGGTGCGGTTCATCGGAGAATAGGGTGAGGCCTTTGTGGCATCTTGAGTAGGCCTTTTGTGGCGAGCTCACACCCCTCCAACGAGACGTACTCTCTTAACAAGGAGGAACTCGGGAATAAATCCTCGTCTCCGCGTGCCTCGGTTATTTCTATACCCGAGCTTTTACTTATGCACTTTACATTGTGATAGCCTTCGTGCTTCAAATTTATATCTAGCTATCACCTTGTTGCTTGCCATGTGTAGCATAAGTTGTTGGTGCACTTTAGGTAAACCTAGAATTTTAGGTTGTTGGCTTGTTAATTTAAACACCTAGTTTTATTCTGCAATTATCAAGCCCCTAAATAGAAAAAGTTTTAATCGCCTATTCACCCCCCCCCCCTCTAGGCGACATCCGGGCATAGCTTGTACTTTCACTGGCTATTCTAAAGCATGATCTACCTGTGGAATCGTTGGGGACGCCCACGCCTCCAAAAGGAGATCCTATTTTTGAATTAAAAGCTCTCCCAGATACTCTCAAATATACATATTTAGATGAGAAGAAAATATATCCTGTTATTATCAATTCTAATCTTTCTGGAAGAGAAGAGGAGCGATTATTGGAGGTTCTTAGGAAACATCGAGCTGCAATGGGCTATACTTTGGATGATCTTCAAGGGATTTCTCCATCTATTTGTCAACATACAATTAATCTTGAACCTGATGCGAAGACCGTTGTTGATCATCAAGGAAGATTGAATCCAAAGATGAAGGATGTGGTAAGAAATGAGATACTTAAGCTTCTCGATGTAGGTATAATCTATCCTATTGCTGATAGTAGATGGTTTAGTCCTGTTCATTGTGTTCTTAAAAAGGGAGGTATGACTGTTGTTGCTAATGATAATAATGAACTCATTCCTTAGAGAACGGTTGTATGTAGGATATAGAATGTGCATTGATTATAGGAAGCTTAATAAGGCTACTCGAAAAGATCATTATCCTTTGCCTTTTATTGTTCAAATGCTTGAAAGATTGTCTAAAAATACTCACTTTTGTTTTCTTGATGGTTATTTTGGTTTCTCTCAAATTGCTGTTAAATATGAAGATCAAGGAAAGACAACTTTTACTTGTCCTTATGGAACTTATGCTTATAGACGTATGTCTTTTGGCTTGTGTAATGCACCTGCTACTTTTCAGAGATGCATGTCTGCTAATTTTCATGGTTTTTGTGAGGAAATTGTGGAAGTCTTCATGGACGATTTCTCCATCTATGGAACTTTTTTCGACAATTGTCTCTATAATCTTGACAAAGTTTTGCAGAGATGTGAGGAGACCAATCTTGTTCTCAACTGGGAGAAGTGTCACTTTATGGTGAATGAAGGCACAGTGCTTGGACATAAAATTTCTGAGCGAGGAATTGAAGTTGATTAGGCTGAAATTGAAGCAATTGAGAAGATACCCTATCCAAGGGACATCAAAAGTATTCGTAGTTTCCTTGATCATGCTGGTTTTCATAGGAGGTTTATTAAAGACTTTTCTAAGACTTCGAGGCCTCTTACTAGTCTTCTTCAAAAGGATGTTCCATTTGTTTTTGATGAAAATTGTAAGGAAGCCTTCGAAGTATTTAAGAAAGCTTTAATCACCGCTCCTATAGTCCAACCGCCTGATTGGAATTTACCCTTTGAGATTATGTGTGATGCTAGTGATTATGCTGTAGGGGCTGTTCTTGGCCAAAGAATTGATAAGAAGTTAAATGTCATTCATTATGCTAGTAAAACTTTGGATAGTGCGCAAAAGAATTATGCAACTACTGAAAAGGAATTTTTAGCAGTTGTTTTCGCTTGTGATAAATTTAGACAATATATTGTGGATTCTAAAGTAATTATTCATGCTGATCATGCTGCAATTAAGTACCTTATGGAAAAGAAAGATGCCAAGCCTAGGCTTATTAGATGGGTGCTTTTGCTGCAAGAGTTTGATTTGCATATTGTTGATAGAAAAGGTGCAGATAATCCTGTAGCTGATAATTTGTCTAGAATGGAAAATATACCTCATGATCCTATCCCTTTAAATGATAGTTTCCCTAATGAACAACTTGCTGTTGTTAAGGTAACCTCTCATGACGCTCCTTGGTATGCTGATTATGCTAATTTCATTGTCTCGAAAATTTTGCCTCCAAGCTTTACTTATCAACAGAAAAGGAAATTTTTCTATAACCTGAGGCACTACTTTGGGGATGACCCACATTTATACAAGGAGGGGGTTGATGGAATTTTGAGGAGATATATTCCTGAGCATGAACAGGAGGAAATGTTGAGGAAGTGCCACAACACTGGTTATGGAGGACATCATGCAGGAGAAAGGACCGCACATAAGGTTCTTCAATCAGGTTTTTATTCGCCTACTTTATTTAAGGATGCTAAAAGGTTTGTTTCGTCTTGTGATGAGTGTCAAAGGGTTGATAACATTAGTAGACGTAATGAAATGCCTATGAACTATTCTCTTGTTATTGAGCCTTTTGATTGTTGAGGATTTGATTTTATGGGTCCTTTTCCCACTTCACATGGGAATACTCACATCCTTGTTGCTGTAGACTATGTTACTAAATTGGTAGAAGCTATACCAACTAAAAGTGTTGATCATAGGACCTCCCTAAAAATGCTTAAAGAAGTTATTTTCCCTAGGTTTGGCGTGCCTATATATCTTATGACTGATGGAGGGTCTCATTTTATTCATGGTGCTTTTAGAAAGGTTTTAGCTAAATATGATGTTAATCACAGAGTTTCTTCACCTTATCACCCTCAAACTAATGGGCAAATTGAGTTAACTAATAGAGAGATTAAGCTAATCTTGCAAAAGACCGTTAACAAGTCTAGGAAGAATGGGTCTAAGAAACTTAATGATGCTTTATGGGCTTATAGAACTGCTTATAAAAATCCTATGGGCATGTCTCCTTATAAAATGGTTTATGGGAAGGCATGTCATTTGCCTCTTGAATTAGAACATAAAGCTTATTGGGCTGTTAGGCAACTTAATTCTGATCCTACTCTTGCCGGTAAAACTAGATTGCTTAAATTAAGTTCTTTGGATGAGTGGAGAAATGAAGCTTATGAGAATGCTCGTTTGTTTAAGGAAAAAGTAAAGAGATGGCATGATAAGAGAATTTTGAAAAGAGAATTTAATGTTGGTGACAAAGTGCTTTTGTATAGGTCTCGTCTCAGATTTTTTGCAGGAAAATTGCTCTCTAAATGGGAAGGACCATTCATCATTGAGGAAGTTTATCGTTCCGGTGCTATAAAGATTAACAGTCTTGATGGAGACAAACCTCAAGTGGTGAATGGTCAGCGACTCAAGCACTATATCTCCGGTAATCCTTTGGAGAAAGATGCCGACGTCATCCAAGTGGTCTCTCCGGAAGAATTTATCGAAACCAAATACCGGAAGACTCCAGAATCAGAAAACGAATAGGTAACTGTTTCGGTAAGGAAAGTGCCTCGGAAAATTCCAGAAAATTTATATTATTTATATTTAGAAAATTAGGAAAATTTGGAGACCGGACGGAGTATGAGACGGAGTCCAGGAGGCAGGGGCGACCCTCGGCCGCGGCCCCACCCCCTGGCCCCTAAACGCCGCCTCCGAATCCGCCTAGTCTCGTTATCTTTCTTTTATTGTAAAACTCTCGGCTATATATTTCCCCCGAATTTTTTGAGGAGCGTATCCTGTGTTTTTCGTCGTGTTTTTTGTTCCGAGCTTTTCTTGGCAGGGTCTCAAGATTCTCCACCTAGATGTCTTCTTGCGGATCTAGTGGGGAAGATTACGCAGCAAGGCGCATTCGCCAGATCCAGCAGGACATCAACCGCGGTGCCTTCATGAACTGGGCGACCAATGAGGAGATCGCCGCTAGGAAGGCAGAGCTGGAGCGCAACGTGCGGGAAGAAGTGAGAAGGGCAGCATCACGTCAGCCGGGAGGAAGGACTGGGAATCCAAGGCCAGGCAATCCTACTTTTGTGGGATCTATTAACCCTCACCGTGCTTATTCTCATGATGTTCTAGGAACAGTGCCACAGCAGCAGGATCCCCACATTGCTCCATTGTTGGCGGAGGCTCATAGAGTGACTGATCAGTTCTGCGAGCAGTTTCGTTGCTTAAAGGCGGAGGTTGCAATATTGGAGGCGGAGAATCTTGAGTTTCCTTCGAGGGAGTGATTCGCCTCTCAATATAGTACCACCGTCTCAATATAGTACCACCGTCTCCTTCGAGGGAGTGATTCGCCTATGGGGTAACGACACTCCCTTGGCTTGTTCCAAGCTTGGGGCAGTGCCCCGGTATCTTTATCTTTTATCTTTTATTTTCTTAGTCATGTGAGTCGTATCATGAGTAGAGAAGTTATCGTGTAGTATGGTTATGCAGTGTGTCTTGTCGCTCCTTGTGAGTTCTTTGTATCCGTTGGTGTGTGGTTTTCTATAATGGAATATAAATGAGAAGCATCTTTTATTCTTCTGCACTTTATATTTTATTATGGCAATCTCTCTCATCTGCTGGTCTTGTGGTAAGTGATGATTTGACATTGGGTGTATGAGTAGAAGTTTATTTAGTATTGGCAAGCATGACTTTGTTTAACTCGCAATAATTTACCTTGATGCTTGAGTAGAGAAGAGGAATTTAATTGCAAATATACTATCCTTTATATCTTACATGCTTGTGAACCCTCTAGCTTGCATACTTTTGTATTAGATTTATTTCTGACAGTGATGACAAGCTTTATATTGCATGTTTGGTATATTGTTCTAGATAACATATTGGTTTACATCTGTCAACACTGTATGTTTGTTAAAATACCCCTTTTGCTAAGCCCAAAAATTCGTACTGTGTGTAGAGTTCACTCGTGCATCCAAATCCCAAAGCCAAACTATGATGCAATACTTACGTTATTTTACCTTATTTTACATGTTTTTCAATTATTGGGGATTGCTAGCATGTTGAATGATGCGTTGGGTGGTGCCCCAAGAGAAGGCGTGGATGTAGCAAGTAGCAGTTTTCCCTCGTTAACGAACCGAGGTTTATCAAACCACTAGGACTTTAAAATCAACAACAAAGTGAATGCTGAAGATCTCTGGCGCTTAATCTTCAACAGACGTGGACCTGCACACACTCAATCAAAATACTTTGCCCCCAACGGCGGAAAGGTTATCAATCTTTCCGGTCTCGCAGAAAACAAAGTGGTTAATTGTATAGTGAAATAGATGAAAATACGAAAATGGACCAGCAGAGTAATGATGATGAAAAGTGATGAATAAAGATTGCAATTAATGTAAAAAGATGGACCGGGGGCCATGGGTTCACTAGTGGAGTCTCTCAAGTAAATAAAACACTCATATGATGGGTAAACAAATTACAGCTGGGCAATTGACAAGATTATAACACAAACTTAATCTAGCTATGACAAAGAGAACATGATAATATTTATGTAGGCATAACGACAATGAACAAAGACCGTTGAGTCCAACTGCATCTTTGTCTAAAAAGTCCACCGTGGGATCGCTATCCAGCCTGTCACCCAACGGTATTAAGTTGCAAGCAACAGACAATTGCATTAAGTAAAGCACATGAAGTAAGCAATACTAATATCAAAAGAGACATTAACACCGCTGTTTTACCCTTAGTAGCAACAACACACCCTCGCACTTAGACGTTTCTGTCACTCATGCCCAGGAACAAAAGGGGGCATGAACCCACTATCTAGCATAAATACTCCCTCTTGGAGATACACACAATCACTTGGCCAAAGTAACTACGCACATCGGAGAGCATGCAAGAACATAAATCAACATATAAGAATCATGCACAATCTGATCATAACTTCATAATCCATCGGATCCCAGCAAACACATCACATAGCATTACAATAGTCGATCTTGATCATGTTAGGCAGCTCACAAGATCATAAGACATGAAGCACAAGAGAGAGAGAGACTACCATCTAGCTACTGCCATGGACCCGTGGTCCAAGGTGGGACTACTCACAAATCATCCCGGAGGAAGGCATGGCGATGAAGAGCCCTCCGGGATCGATCTCCCCTCCGGTAGGGTGCCGGGATCAGCTTCAGAATCACCCCCGAACTAGGGTTTATGGTGACGGTGCGTCGGGGTGACTTCTCTAGAAAATAATGGCCGCCTCGACGTTTTAAGGTTTAATGTGATTTTATAGGCGTCAGAGGGGGCCGAGGGGGTGCCCACAGGGCAGGGGCGGATCCCACCCGCGGGTGGGCCTGGGGCCACAGCAGGGGGCCGCCCCTGGCCTGTGTGTGGCCCCCAGGCTCCCCTTTGGTGTCCTGGTGCCTTCCGTCGAGTAAAAATTCCCCGTAAATTTTCGTCCAATTCCGAGAATATTTCCAGAAGTAAATTTTCTGAAATACAAAAACAGCAAAAATAGGAAACTGGCACTAGGCATCTTATCAATATGTTAGTCCGACAAAATGCATAAAAATGATATAATATGATAGTAGAAACATGTGACAATGGCATAAAACTAGCATGGATCAATCAAAAAATATAGGTACGTTTGATACGTATCAGCATCCCCAAGCTTAACTCCTCGTCCTCGAGTAGGTAAGTGATAACAAAATAATTTTTGATGAGACATGCAACCAACACAATCATGATCAATATAGCAATGTAAAGCATAGGATATGAATGAAGTGATACAAAACAATTGTCTATAGTTGATAGCAAGAAATAAATGAATAACCAAATTGAATCATTCAAGCAAAAACCTTTCATAAATAGTACATTAAAGACATGAAAGCAATGTGATCCACATATTTGATTAATTCTCAAAGGTAATAGTTCCATGACAAAAGTGTTTGAGAATCAAAACAAAGAATATGTAAAAATTAGCAAAAAGCTTCAACTTCCAACGGTAAAGTCAATATAAAGATTCATGTTTAATCTGACGATGCAATATGATCAATGATACCCAGGGTCAATGCTAGATGTTTGCTTTGGCGGAGATAGAAGGAAAAGGAAAAATGACTCAACATTAAAAGTAAAAGAAAGGCCCTTCGCAGAGGGAAGCAGGGATTAGTCATGTGCTAGAGCTTTTATTTTAAAAAAACATAAGTAAAACAATTTTGAGAGATAGATGCTTTCGTTAGCGATTTCACAACAGAGAAGCTATCTAGTCCCCCATAACAAGCAAGGCTTTTAGACTTGTGAGAGCAGCTGGTTTTTAGAGGAACGAGTACATTCCTCTTTCTCCTTGGTTTCACCACTGTCCAATGTTTTGAGCTGATTTCTCAGATTTTCATTGCGCGGAGGAGAATGGTGAGTTATATTTATATTTTGCTTAAGCTGCTCTCGGGTTGATTCAAGTGAAGATGTAAACCATCGACACCGGGTGAAAGGAGGGAGATGACCTTGCTTGTCACAAGTTATATCTAGCTCTCTACTACTTCCTCATGAGCTTGAAAACAGAGGCACAAAAAGGAGTATTTTGAATATTTTAAAGGTAGCACATGACAAATTTACTTGGAATGGCAAGAAATACCATGCATAGATAGATATGGTGGACTCAGCTGGCAAGATAGTTTGGCTTTGAGATTTGCATGCACGAGTGAACTATACACTCAGTACGAATTTTTGGGCTTAGCAAAAGGGGTATTTGAAGCATACATCTAACATTAACCGGTAACAGAGTAACATAAGACATTAGTCAATCATAACCATAAAAGCTCCACACCGTCTCCCTAGTTGACCAAACAATTCTTTTCATGGAAAGATTAGCTTTATGAATTAACAACTACGAAACACCACACAGTTTCAAGCTTTTAACCGTATTTCTTTACTAATCAATTCCACTCAAATAACCAGCAAGTTTAAGCATTCATCTTAATATCTCAAAACAAATGAGAAGTATCAAGTATCCACACAATGATCTACAAGACTATGCAGGCTTTCATTTTATTCCAATATCACATGAATAGCATTTTGTCACTTTGACAATTCAAGCAATTTATCAATAACAACTCTCCAACAAATATAAGTGAAGAACAAAAGAGTTTAACGTCAACTACTAGCTTCCCTAAACAAGATAAAAGCTAAAAGCAAGAGCTTACTAGCAAACAAATAGTAGCTAAGAATACTCAACAAAATATAAGCGAAGCAAAGGAGTATTCAAATGAAAAAGCGGAGCGTGTCTCTCTCCCACACAAATAAATCTAGGATCCAACAAGGATATGACCAGCAAACAAACAAACAAAACTGAAAGTAAAAAGACGCTCCAAGCATAGCACATAATATGTAAAGTGATAAAAACTTAGTTCAAAGAAGACGACCTCATGATAGTCGATGAACAAGATGGGATGCCTTGGGCATCCCCAAGCTTTGACGCTTGATGGTTCTTGATATTCAGAGGGGGTGCCATGGGGGAATCCCCAAGCTTGAGCTCTGATCCATCTTCAATTTCTTCATTGTCCTCTCCTTTGGACCTTAAAAACTCTCTTCACACAAAACTTCTTATAAACTGATTAGAGGGTTAGTGCTCATAAATTAAAATGCACATGTGTTCAACTCAATACAAATTGCAAACAACTTTATTGGGCATTAGCTACTGTTCACTAAGCCTCAATGTGGCACTCGTCCCCAAGAGTATCACATTTGACGATAGTAAAGAGACGAATACAAAATAAAAGCAGAATCTCTCAAAAACTGAACAGTCTATAAAGATTGAATTTTTCGAGACATTTCTGTAGATCAAATCAGAAAACTCAACACTAACGAAGGATATATAAAAGTATCAGGCTTGCTGTCTAAAAATTTCAGAAAAATATAAAATTCAGAGATTTTCTGGAATTTCGAACAGTGAAGGACAAAAATCTGTTTCTGGACAGCAAAACAATACCTCGCACTTCAATGCATTAGAGGCTAAACTTGGCACAAAAAACCAAAAGAAAAAGATACAATGAAATTTCTGCAGAGGCAACAACTTCATGACTCAAGAAAAATCAAAAAGAAACTGAAAGCAAAATAAGATGGGTTGTCTCCCATTAAGCGCTTTTCTTTAATGTCTTTGAGCTAGGCGCAATGCCAAATATCAAGTTTTTTTGGAGTCGAGGGCATCATCATCCTTCAAATGAACACTAGAAAATTTAACATAGATGCATTGGATATTGCCAATATAGGGTTGAGAATCACCCTTCTCCTTTCTCTTTGGTTGACTACTCTCGTCAAATAGATTTTGAGGAGCAATCCAACAAAAATTGTCTTCCATTTAAATGGTATAGCAATATCAACTTTCTCCTTTATCTCTGTTTTGCGAGTGTATTTCCTTAGATTTTCATCCCTAACATCCAAAGAATAGTGAATATTAGGATATGAACCAAGAGCACCATAACGAGCAAATATTTTCCTAGCTTCCTTAACTATATCATCAAATTCATGGAGAAGAGTTTCTAATACAAAATCTTTTTCCTTTCCTCTCTCCATGCTATCAAGCTTAAGAAACATTTTCTGTAATATGGGATTTAAATTAACAAACCTCTTCTCAAGACGAGCTACCAAACAAGATATAGCGGAATCATAACTATTAGTTAGCTCAATTATTGATCTTTTATCATGAGTATAGAGTTTGCTAACGAAAGTGAGGAATTCTTCAATATTATCCTTTCCAACAACATCCCCACTTCTTACCTTAACATATTTCATACCAAACTTAGGAGGAAACATGGATACTAGATAAAAGATAAACAAAACAGAAATAAAAATTACACTAATTTTTTTGGGTTTTAAAATTTTGCAACAAGAAAAATAAGCTAAACGAGAAATAAAGCAAGCAAGACAAAAACAAAGTAAAGTGATTGAGAGTATGAGACTCCCCTTGCTGTAGCCCCAAAGTCCCCGGCAACGACGCCAGAAAAGAGCTTGTTAGCGTGTTGAATGATGCGTTGGGTGGTGCCCCAAGCGAAGGCGTGGATGTAGCAAGTATCAGTTTTCCCTCGTTAACGAACCGAGGTTTATAGAACCAGTAGGACTTTGAAATCAACAACAAAGTGAATGTTGAAGATCTCTGGCGCTTAATCTTCAACAGATGTGGACCTACACACACTCAACCAAAATACTTTGCCCCGAACGGCGGAAAGGTTATCAATCTTTCCGGTCTCGCAGAAAACAAAGCGGTTAATTGTATAGTGAAATAGATGAAAATACAAAAATGGACCAGTGGAGTAATGATGATGAAAACTGATGAATAAAGATTGCAATTAATGTAAAAATATGGACTGGGGGCCATGGGTTCACTAGTGGAGTCTCTCAAGTAAATAAAATGTGCATGTGATGGGTGAACAAATTACAGCTAGGCAATTGACAAGATCATGACACAAACCCAATTTAGCTATGACAAAAAGGACATGATAATATTTATGGAGGCATCACGACAATGAACAAAGACCGTTGAGTCCAACTGCGTCTTTGTCTAAAAAGTCCACCGTGGGATTGCTATCCAGCCTGTCTGTCGTGGATATGGGACACGGGTACCCGTAAGGAGTACTAACGAGGCCCATCAGGAGGAAGCCCAGCAAGCCGACTCCAGTCATAATAGGAAAAGGACTCACCTTTCCCACTTGTAATAGATTAGCCGAGTCCTAAAAGGACTCGATATGTAAGCCGGCCTCCTCCACCTTTATAAGGAGGGGCAAGGCGCACCAAGAGGACAGATCCAGACAGACCCAACACAAGCAAGATAGACGGGACAGAGCCCGATAGATTAGACAAGTCCAAGAGAGGAGTCGCCCCACAATACGGCGACTTCCACCATGAGAGGAATAAGATCTAGCCACAAACAGCACGTAGGGATATTACCGGATGATGTTTCCCGGGTCCCGAAGCTGTATAAATCCTTTTTCCCGTGTCGTTCGTCTACTAACCCACATCGATGATGCCCGCGCGTACGTAGTCCCGTATCTTCACCGTTGATCTAAACCATCGACATTGGCGCCCACCGTGGGGCTAAGTGCGCGTGGATTCTCAACTCGATGGGTCCAATCTTCATCAACGACGACGACGGCGAGTTCATCACCGCATCGGTCAAGCGACTCGGACGCATCAAGATCTTCATCCACACGGCGGGCGTGGGGGCTCGACATCATCACTGCCCTCGCGTGCGTCTGAGATAACCTACAAGATCGGAATTTTTCCGAGCTACTCCGTGTACGGCATATTGTCATCGGAAGTACGGCCTACCAACGAAAGTAGGCCAACGGTAATTGTCACCCAACGGTATTAAGTTGCAAGCAACAGACAATTGCATTAAGTAAAGTGCATGAAGTAAGCAATACTAATATCAAAAGAGACATTACCATCGTTGTTTTACCCTTAGTAGCAACAGTACACCCTCGCCATTAGACGTTTCTGTCACTCGTCCCCAGGAACAAAAGGGGGCATGAACCCACTATCTAGCATAAATACTCCCTCTTGGAGATACACACAATCACTTGGCCAAAGTAACTACGCACATCGGAGAGCATGCAAGAACATAAATCAACATATAAGAATCATGCACAATCTGATCATAACTTCATAATCCATCGGATCCCAGCAAACACATCACATAGCATTACAATAGTCGATCTTGATCATGTTAGGCAGCTCACAAGATCATAAGACATGAAGCACAAGAGAGAGAGACTACCATCTAGCTACTGCCATGGACCCGTGGTCCAAGGTGGTACTACTCACAAATCATCCCGGAGGAAGGCATGGCGATGAAGAAACTTGCTGTTACTCACAAAACAGGCCTATAATGTCCTTGTAGGTCATCAACCAACATTGCCTCACTTCTCTTGGATTTGGAATTCATCTTGTCAGGCAAAGCACAAGTTCTTCTTCTGGCTGTTACTTCATGATAGACTCAACACAAGAAACTTGCTGGGCAGAAAAAAATTTCATTTGGAATCCTTCAACTATGCTATTCTGCAATGCAACCATGAAGAAACAATTATGCACCTTTTCTGGACGTGCCCTTTTGCTCAGAAATGTTGGGATCATGTTTGTCCTCAAAGAAGCAGGAACCTCTCTGTTCATGAAGCTTTTGCTGACATCAAGACGAAGCTCAATGTGCCTTTTGCTATGGAGATAATAATTCTCTCCTCTTGGGGAATCTGGATAGTTAGAAACAACTTCATTTTCAATAACCAACCTCCAAGTGTTGCTAGTTGGAAAGCGATTTTCTCTCAAGAGATGCTTCTCCTTGGATATAGAATAAAGAAGAAGCTAGTAGATCAGTTCAAAGTTTGGATGCACGATCATCTGTAAATAGCTTTTGATCTTTTTGTAAATTTGTGTCTTTGTAAATATCTGTACATATGACGTTGTTTTGAGAAAATGGAAAATTACAGTGGGATTTTTTCCCACTGTTTCGCTTCAAAAAAATGGCGATGAAGAGCCCTCCGGGATCGATCTCCCCTCTGACAGGGTGCCGGGATCAGCTTCAGAATCACCCCCGAACTAGGGTTTATGGTGACGGTGCGTCGGGGTGACTTCTTTGGAAAAAAAATGGCCTCCTCGAAGTTTTAAGGTTTAATGTGATTTTATAGGCGTCGGAGGGGGCCGAGGGGGTGCCCACAGGGCAGGGGCGGGTCCCACCCGTGGGTGGCCCTGGGGCCGCGGCAGGGGGGCGCCCCTGGCCTGTGTGTGGCCCCCCAGGCTCCCCTTTGGTGTCCTGGTGCCCTCCATCGAGTAAAAATTCCTCATAAATTTTCGTCAAATTCTGAGAATATTTACAGAAGTAAATTTTCTGAAATACAGAAACATCAAAAACGGGAAACTAGCACTAGGCATCTAGTCAATAGGTTAGTTCGACAAAATGCATAAAAATGATGTAATATGATAATAGAAACATGTGACAATATCACAAAACTAGCATGGATCAATCAAAAATTATAGATACGTTTGACACGTATCAGAGATTCATCTGCCGGAGCCCGAAATCAGCTGGAAAAGTACCTGTCAAGATAACTAACGTCGTAAGCTCCAAAAATTCCAGAAAAATTCGGAGGATAATATTTTGGGAAATAAGTCACAGAGTCAAAAGGGCGCACGGAGGCGAGCTCCAGGGAGCAGGGGCGGCCCCCTGCCACGGGTCCACCCCAGGCCGCGGGTGGGACCCGCCCCTGGCCCCTGTGGCCCCCCTTCGGCGTACTACTACCTTTTGACCTAAAATCATCGGGGGCATCGAAGAATAATTTTTCTACCGCCTCCACGAGGCGGAAACCAGACAGAGAGAAGAAGAGCTCCGGCAGGGAGAAAACTGCCGGGGAATTTCCCTCCCGGAGGGGGGAATCGCCGCCATCGTCAACGCCATCACACCGGGCATTATCGGGATCATCATCAACATCATATACATCATCAGCACCATCATCATCGCCGCCATCCCATCTCATCTCGCTGTAACAATTATCATGTTGTTGTTTTTAGTTCACCGGAATCGTATCCCGGGTGTTGATTACCACTTGTAGTTGATGCTTGAGAGTTTTATTGGTGATTTATCATTACAATCAGATTGTTACCCATGTTCATAACACCTCTGATCATGATCTATATGATGTCTTGTGAGTAGTTCGTTTGGTTCTTGAGGACATGGGGAAAGCCTAGTTGCTAGTAATTGCATAATGTTGAGTAATATTTAATTGTTTGATATATGTTGTGGCGTTGTTCCTCTAGTAGTATTGTGTGAACATCGACTACATGATACTTCACCTTTCAAAAGGCCTACGGGAATGCATGGTGTATTTAGTTTTCCTATGGTAGGGTTGCAGGAGTGACAGAAACCTAAACCCCAATTCGCGAACTAGTGCACTAGGGAGTGTAGGATCTCGGAGTTTAAGGCTGTGGTTAGGTTTTTATCTTAATTACTTTCTTGTAGTTGCGGATGCTTGCAAGGGGTTTAATCACAAGTATGTATTTGTCCAAGTAAGGGCGGTGCATTAGCGTAGGTTCACCCACACAGCACTTTATCAAAACATTGAAGATTAATCACTGGCGTGTAGTGAAAATGGCTAGGCAGAAATTCCCATGTGTCCTCGAGAACGTTTTAATCATTAAGTAACACAACCGGCCTATCCATTGAGCTTAAAAGGATTAGGCTATTTGCTGCAATTATTGTAGCACACTTTTATTTACTTGCTCTTTATTTGTTCTTTATATCAAAACTCCAAAAATATTTCTCTTTTAGTGCTTGCAGTAAAACCTTGCTGAGATCTACTTGTCAACACCTTCTGCTCCTCGTTGGGTTCGACACTCTTACTTATCGAAAGGACTGCGATAGATCCCCTACACTTGTGGGTCATCAGCTCACTATCAATATTGCACAACCTATCACTACTCACCATCACAATAGTTTGTGGCCTACCACATTTTGGTGAAGTAGACTAAGTTGAGAACTCATTACGCCCGGAGGTGGAGGGATACCAATCATCCTCAATAGTCATGGATTTGCCGTATTTATCTTGAAGCTTTGTCCACAATTCATGAGCATTCTGGAGAGGCATGATTGACTCAAAAACTACAACACTCAAAAATTTGCAAAGCTCATTAGAAGTTAGAGCATCTAGATATAAGTTTTCTCATCCTCTAAAGTCATACTTTCGTAGTCCTTGGGAGGAGAAAAACCTATATCTAAGATACGCTCAATGTTGGGGTCTAAGACCTGTAAGTGAATAAGCATATGAGTTTTCCAAACATTAAATTTTTGCCATCGAATATAAAAGTGGGATCGTGCACTAATTCTCTAAACGACATCTTTACTCTCTAGGCGGTAAAGCCCAAAAAGAGAGCCGAGGCTCTGATACCAATCGAAAGGACAAACGATGTCGCCTAGAGGGGGGTGGGGGTGAATAGGCGATTAAAACTTTTCCGGTTTAAGGCTTGATAATTGCGGAATAAAACTAGGTGTTTAAATTAACAAGCCAACAACCTAATATACTAGGTTCACCTATGTGCACCAACAACTTATGCTAAGAAATATATCAACAAGGTGATAGCAATATATATGACATCAAGCACAAAGGCTATCATAATGTAAATTGCATAAGTAAAGAGCTCGGGTATAGAAATAAACGAGGCACGCGGAGACGAGGATGTATTCCCGAGTTCCTCCTTGTTAAGGGAGTACATCTCGTTGGAGGGGTGTGAGCTCACCACAAGAGTCCTACTCAAAATGCCACAAAGGCCCCATCCTATTCTCCGATGAACCTCGCCCCAAGGGTTAGGTTCACCTTCCACTATCGGAATTCTACAAGGCGGAATCCGGAGCCTTTACAACGATCTTAGGGCATAGACCCACAACTCAATCGGGGGCTCCCAAACCTTGCCCGAAGCTTCACAACTCACAGTCTTCGCGGCACCACCAACCATCTAGGGTACACAATGCACCCAAGAGGCACAAGCTCTTGGGAACACAATGTACACAAGAGTAACAAGCTTCTCAACTTCAATCCCACGAATCTTTGTGTAGAGCACAACCCGATGCAACTAATGCAAAAGGCAACACCACCCAAGGTGGTCAAGTCCTTCACTCCGAAATCCAACCAAAGCAACTAATGCTATGGAGGGATTTAAGAGGAAGAACAAAGAGGAGAAACACCAAGAACTCCAAAATCTAGATCTACTAGGTTCCCCTCACTTAGAGGATGAATGGATTGGTGGAATGGTAGATCTAGATCTCCACTCTTGTTTCCCTAAAAATGGGCAAGAATCATTGGAGGGAAGAGTAGGAATCAAGCTCTCAAGTTTGCAACAATGGAGGAGAGAGAGGGGGAACACTTGTGCTGGAAAAATGGGGATGAAGGCCCCTTTTTATAGGGGCCACAAAATGTGGCCGTTGGGAGAAAAAACATGTGCATCCCGACACCCCGGCATGGGGCCGGCCTGCACCCCAGCCAGGCAGGCCGGGAATCAGCCGCACCGAACGAAGCAGCAAACCAGCGCAGGCACGCCGGCCTGGGCGCGCAGGTGGGCCGGGCGGGTGGCCGAAGCGGCCGGCCTGCCGACCCGGCCTGGGCCGGCCACGTGTGTGAGGTGGGCCGGCTGGCCACCCAAGCCTCCCGGCCTGGGGCAGGCCTCGGGCCCGGCCAGGCCGGCTGGTCTGCCGAATCTTCCCTTTTTTTTCCTTTCTCTTTCTTTTTTCTGTCCAAAAAAACTCCCGAGAGAGAAACGCAATAACTTTTACAAACGAACTCCATTTTCGACAATCTTGGACTCGTTGGAATCGTCACAGCGCGCACTACAAGATTATGCAGAGAAACATCATAGTCCAATAAGAAATTATAAAAAAATGGGGAAAGGTTAAACCTCTCTCTCGCAAACCGGAAATGCTATATCTTTTGCAAATGAAGTCCGAATGAAGTAAAACCAATTTTGTTGGAAAGAGGACGACAAATGATACCCTTGGAAATGTATCCAACAAGCAATGGAGATTTTTCAAATAAATGGAAGAAAGAAACCTTCCGCATGGATGAACCGGCAAAATCTCCAGTACCGAAAACGCAATAGAAGACACATATGAAAACCGTTTTCGGTGAACTTGGCCTTGTAATGACGAGCATGACAAGAACCAAGACCACACCATGATAAGAGCCAAATAAGAAACAATAAAGATTATTGCAAGGATGCAAAGGTTTGTGCTCTCTACGATGATACGATCAAGATACTCACTCGAGAGCCCCTCTTGATAGAACGGTTATCTATACTAAAACCCGGTCTCTCAACTAACATCATGAGACCGGTAAAAAAGAAAGCCTATCAAGAACATACCTTTGCCTTGCGCTTAACCCAATTGAGGTCGATGAAGATGATCTTCATCTCCTCAAGACGAACCACCTTTCTTGATTGCGCTTCGCTTGGTGAAAGCTCACATGTTGCTCCCCCATACACCAATATGGGAGAAGCACTCTTCGGCATATCTTCACTTGGACTCAAGTGTTGATCAACTCGCACTTAGCCTTGATCAACAAATACTCTTCTTCCCGTAGCCTTGACTCCAACAAATGGAGATCAGGCAATGCAAATGGACACACCTACAAGAAGCTCAATACAAACATTAGACCATAGAGATTGTCATTAATTACCAAAACCACACATGGGGGCAACCATGCACTTTCACTCTCAGTCATTTTTTTTGTATTCCAGGCTTCTATTTCTTCTTTGTAGTTTCGTAGGTATGTCTTGTTACTTAAACATGACAAGTAAATCATGAATATTATTTTGTAACTCGACAAAAAATTTATATTCTTGAATCCTACTTTTCTTCAGAAAAACTTAATCGAAATTTAATAATCATAATCATTAATTTCTCTTTCATGTGTCAAGCTTAAACCCAACGGAACACTTTCCACTGTGCTACTTAATACATTAAAAGGGCAAGGTCAACCACCTTGTTTCAGCTTCTCAACCTAATCCAGCAATTCTTTTATCAATGAAACATTTTCATGATAAACCACTAAAATACTTAGCACAACCAAAATGGTTTGCCCCTTTTAGTCTCATATTGTGGAAAATCTCTATTCATAGTCACACATGAATATATTACAAAAAATTACTTATTCGCAACAGTTTCTAATTATCTCATAATTACAGAAATCACGACTTCTCATAACTCATATGGAATCATTTATGCGAATCACAAATAGACCCTTATTTTTAAACAGAGTGTTATTAAAAATAAATCTAAATGTTATTAATAAATCCTAATAAGAAAACCTTTCTTAGACCACACAATATCAAATATAGTGTGATTACAATTTCAGGACATAACAAACCAAATTTGAAAAAGTTCTAAATTCAGTAATTTGTGAAACACTTTACACAAGTCTGCATACTAAAATATAACTCAAATGTTTTGTCACCTTTGATCGAATCACAGAGACGCAATTTCTTTGTTAATCTCATATCCCTTTTGCTCCAAAATTTATTTTGATCTTATCAAACATCATAACCCGAATAAAAACATTTATTTACTCATATTATTTATGATTGAGCGCACAGAATAATGACATCTAATGTTTGCTGGAAAAATTAACCAACACTTGTGTTTTTCGAGCAACTCACGACACACTTCTGAAGAGTGGCGTTTTAGTCATACTACTTAATATGGCGCATGTGTCAAACATCAAAATGTTCTTCACAATACTTAGCACGACTAAAGAGGAAATGTCATTATCAAGTTTTAGATATCTTTTTAGTATGTTTTATATTTATAAATGTTCAACTAATTATCACCTTGACTAAAATAAGAATAATACTCTCATAATCGAAAATGTGACCACCAAAAAGGATTACTCATGAAAATAGAACAACCACTTGTCTTTTACATGAATGACCGTCTCACAAAAGCAAGACACACTAATTAAAGATCACAGTTAATTTGATTACAAAAATTATTCAAATCATCTTAATCAAAAACGATAAATGTAGAAGTAGAACGTTGCCAGCATCAACTCCTTGATTGCCACCATCACGCGACGTCTCCTCAGTTCCTCCATGCAAACCTCAAGTAGCAGGCCCTATTTTCATAAAACAGAATGAGTATCAAATACTTATAAAACCACCACAATTGCAATTGGATTTAAACATTTATAACTTGTATATCAATATATACGTTCTGCATTGACGACTTCTCCTACTATGGGTTCTACTTTGACATGATGCAACCGAGACACGAACTCACAGAAAGTGATCGAATCCCTTCCCATAACATAGTCTCTGACATACTTCTTGAAGCTGGGGGGAAGCGAGCGCAACATCCCATCAATCGCCAAGTCGTCATTCATATCGTAGTCCCAAACATGCACGAGGCGATAATGTATCTCATGCATTTTCCTCAGGTGATGTTCCAAGCAAGTGTTTTCTTTCATCTTGAGTGAAAGAAAATCATTCAGACATTCAAACCTCACAACTCTAACGTGTGCTGAACATCTCTTTCATCTCATCAACAATCTCATTGGCACTCGAGTTTTTGAATCGTCCGCTTAAGCCATCATTCATGAAAGTGCACATCAGCCACTCGACTTTCAAGTAGGTGGTCTTTTGTTCAAGCCACTCCATGTAATCCTCATGATTTGCAGAAATATCAGGTCTCTCTTCTAATGGTTCATCTAACACGTAGAGCAGCGCATTGGTGTGTAGGACTTCCCTCAGAAGCAGGTACCATTCGACGAAATTTGACCCATCGAGACGCAGCTCTTCAGCAAGGAAGAGACGATCATAATCGAGAGGCATGATCTACAAGGATTTTGCAAAGACATTTTAGGACTAAGTTTATGATAATTTTTCGTTCAACTTAATCAAAATTACTACATGAACTCCCACTAAACTTAACATCTCTCTGGTTGTTTAGTGACACACGATCCAAATCCACTACACCAAATCTGATCATCACATGATAAGATGGAGCTTCAATGGTGAACAACTCAGTGTTGATTATATCATTCATATGACTCGTGTTTAACCTTTCGGTTCTGTGTTTTGAGGCCATGTCTGTACATGCTAGGCTCGTCAAGGAAACCGTAGCATTTCCGCATGTGTAAAACTGGTTTACACCCGTTGTATGTGGACGTAGAGTTTATCGCACCCGATCATCACGAGATGCTTCAACACGACGGACTTTTTCAATAGTGCATGCTAGGGGAGAACACTTTATTATCTTGATATTAACGTGAGATGTCACCTTATCATGCTACCGTCGCGATCACATCAAAGTAAACAATAAGGTGCATAAAAGGATAAACATCACATGCAATATAGATATTGTGACATGGTATAGCCTTTTCTAATTGTGCTTTTGATCTCCATCTCCAAAGCACCGGCATGATCTCCATCATCACCAGCATGACGTCGCCTTCTCCATGATTGCCATCACCAACTATTGCAACTACGACTATTGCTACTCTTAGCGATAAAGTAAAGCAATTACATGGTGATAATAATGACACGCAGGTCACATAAAATAATAAGACAACCATATGGCTCCTGCCGGTTGCCGTACTCATCGACATGCAAGTCGTGAAAGATTACAAACATGATTATTACATACATTATCACAAATCACATTTTGGCCATACCACATCACAAACCCTGTAAAAACAAGTTAGACGTCCTCTATTTTGTTTATGCAATTTTTACGTGGCTTCTATGGCTCATGAGATACAACCGTTCTAATCTACGCAAAGCCACAACGGTGATATAAAAGTTGCTTATTTACTCATCCTTTTTAAAGGCCTTCCATTGTAGATCGCATCTCACTATAGCTAGAGAAACAGACACCCGCCAGCCACTTATGCAATACAAGTTGCATGTCAATCGTGGAACCGGTCTCTCGTACGCGGACGAGTAAAGTTGGTCCGGGCCGCTTCGATAAAGCTATCTGGAAAGATACAAAATACACGCGGAAAGGTAGCAACAAAAACATCAACGCCCACAACTCCTTGTGTTCTAACCGAACCAACTTCTACGAATAGATCTAGGCTCTGATACCACTGAAGGGTTCGTTGCATAGAAAACAAAAAAAATCCTACAAAACAAGTGGAAGAAACCCAACGATCTAGATCTATTAGATGCAAGTAGCGAGGTGGAGATCGAATCTTTTACCCTTGAAGAGCGAGCAAACGTTTTGTCGGTGCAGGGGTTGGCTAGTCGATCCCCGCAACTAGACTCGTCTAGTCGTGAGGAGATGTATTATCCTCGAGATCCAATCCGACGAAGCACCACACGAGCAGCACCTCCGCGGTATCCACACGTTCGGCTCGATGTAGTCTTCTCCTTCTTGATCCCGCAAGTGTCGAAGAAGAGGCTTGTGAGATCACAGCAGCACGACGGGCGTGGTTGTGGAGATGGTGGAGTGTTCCCGCGGACAGGGCTTCGCCAAGCCGTGCACGTGGGAGAGAGAGGAGGAGTAGGGGTTGGGTGTGGCTAGGGTTTGTGGTGCACCCCTAGTGCCGCACCCCTGCTTTATATCGGTGGAGGGCAAGGGACAAGGGGGGGGGTGCCCACTCCTATGGCCGGCCGGCTTGGGGTGCCTTGCCCCCCCAAGGCGCCTGCCTTCTAGAAGGGCGGCGGCCAAGGGGAAGGCTTGGCTCCCAAGCCGACCCCAACTAGGGTTCGGCCCCCCTTTCCTTGTGTGGCCCACATGGGGCTATGTGGGGCTAGTGCGGCCAGCCCATATGGGATGCTACATCCCCACTTTGGTCCATGTGGGCCCTGATGACAGGGGCTACCACTATGGAACCTTCCGGAACCTTCTAGAAACTTCTGGTACCATACCGGAAAATTCCCGAACTTTTCCGACACCTCCAGAAACAACTTTCCTTATGTGAATCTTATTCTCCGGACTCCTCCTGATCTCCTCGTGATGTATAGGATCTCATCCGAGACTCCGAATAACCATTCGGTCATACCATCAAATATCTCAACGTCAGCCCTAGCTATATCAGAGCGTTAAGTGTGTGACCCTATGGGTTCAAGAACGTATAGACATGATACGATCAATAATCAATAGTGGGACCGGGATGTCCATATTGACTCCTACACATTCAACGATGTTCTTTATCGGTTTGAACCACGATGCCGGAGATTCAATTAATCTCATATACGATTCCCTTCATCTCATGATATTTTACTTGCCCGAGATTTGATCGTCGATATCACCATATCTAGTTTAATCTCGTTACCCGGCAAGTCCTCTTTACTCGTCCATAATATAGGATATTTATGATTACCACTTAATCATATGATTGCAAACTTCCGGATGCTATATTACCGAGAGGGCCCAGAGATAGCTACTCCGTCATATGGAGTGACAAATCACACTCTTGATTCATGTCACCCAACAAGTACCATCGGAGATACCTGAAAGCCACCTTTATAATCACCCAGTTACGAAGTGAAGTTTGATGTCCACAAAGCATTCCTTCGGTAAACGGGAGTGACATAATCTCATGGTCTAAGGAAACTATACTTGGCATATAAAAACGTTGGCAATGAAACTGTGTGACACGATCAATTGCAATAATTTCTTATTGGTTCTATCCATCACGTCATTCTCGTAATGATGTGACTCCGTTATCAAGTGACTATAACAAGTCCATGGTTAGGAAACCTTAACCATCTCTTGACTAGCGAACTAGTCTCGTAGAGGCTTACTAGGGACACTTTGTTATTTATATTCCACACATGTATTATGTTTCCGGTTAATACAATTATAGCATGGATAATAAACATTTATCATAAACATGAAATATGATAATAAACAACTTTATTATTGCCTCTTGGGCATATTTCCAACAGCTTCAACGTGACAGACGACGGTCGACGGGTTGAAGCAGCCTTCCAGCGGGTCGATGAAGTACGAACACTAGAGATGATACTCCGGGGGACCGAGGCGCGAGAGATGGCAGAGAGACAGAGGAAGGCGCTGGCGGAGGAGGAGAGGCATCATCTGCACTATGGAGAGCATGGGACGCCAGCAAAGTCGCATGCATGCGCACGCGCAGCGGAGCGGTGGAGGCGCACGCCATGATGGTGCGCGGCAGGTTGGAGAGGTGCTGGCTGGCACATGTTGCCGGTCACAATGAGCCTTGCTCCACTATCCTCACTAGTACAGAACCTCACATCATAGATGGCCCCAGGGCCTCACCTCAGCCGGTTATTCCAACCGTCTCCAGCTCGGGGTCACTAATGTGTGGTTCCATCAGAGCCGGTTCCAGGAACTGGCTCTGATGCGAGGAACCCTCAGACGGCCGTGAATAAGAACCGTCTCCAATAAGGAAAACATCAGAGGTGGCCAGCAATAACAGTCGTCTGTAATGATAATCCTTTGCAGACGGCTGAATTTGTTGGCCGTCGTTAGCCTGCGGAGTGTCCGGGTTTTCTCTCCAGACCATGCGTAAGAATATTCATGCCCTCGGGGCCATTTTCCGGGTGGTTTGAGGTATTTGGTAATGTTATATTAGCAGGAATAAATCAGGATTGCATTAACAAAACCGGAACCAATTGGTAACACATATGAAGCATAACTAACCAACTGGTAGCATTATATTACATGTCTCTCTCGAATCGCAAACTACATAGATTTAGTTCTATATGAGACGATGTAACTCAATGATCGATGAGCTCCAAGCTAAGGTCATAGGTCTTCCAAAGAAAAACAGCTAGGTTGGTCAAGCTGAGGTCATTGGTGTTTCTTTAAATGATCAACACAAGTTGGTCAAGCTTAAAATTCTTGCATTCGAGGAAAATTTTCCATCCCGGCTTGAAGACAATACGGTCGTCAGTTTTCGTGGTGTACGTTATGGTGGTAATAACCCCTGCAGCTCCCAGTCGTAGTCCAGCATCGCCTTCAGTCGGCAGGCCGGCGTCTTGTGCTATCATCCTAGGTAGTTTCTGCGCATGTAAAGAGACACCATAACTATGCATATATCCCTCCCTCGTATATATATTTTTTCAAGAGGTAAAGAGGCAAGGATCGTACCATATCATGTCAGTTCAAATTTGTGCTCGTCAAACGAGTGACAAAAGGAACCCCAACATGGGTAGCTCTTTCGGGTAAAAGTTGAACGAGGCGGTACTTCTCATGGTTCTTCAATCAACTCTTTGGGCAACTACATAGCTATCCTCTTCTTCACTCTCTAAATCCTCATCACAATGACTGTCAGTAGAATCCTCGTCACTATCCTCTGCGTTTTGTTGCCAAAACCCTTTTTCTCTAAAAAAAATTACTGAAGTAGCACGAGTCAGCGACCGACCCCCGGCCGACGCCATGGTGTGGTTCTCGAAGGCACCGAGCGCTTGCTGTAGGCGGCCGACCAGCCCACCAGTGCCGCACATGGAGCCAACCATCGATCTGGAGTGGATCTAAGCTAGCGGCGGAGCTATCGGAGAAGATCTAAGCTAGCCGAAACGATGTATCTAATTAACGGCAAGAGAGACGAACACACCTGAGCTCGGGAGGGAGAGCGCGCGTGACGAGGAATGGCGGCTGGCGGAGCAGAGGGGCAGCGTCGGGCAACGTTGAGGGGTTTGAAGGAGGGGCGGCCGGGGACAAATTTGAACCGTCTGAGGTCATTTATCCTAGACGGCTAATATTGGTTTTACTTTGGCCGGCTCTAGTTCCCGTCTTTTATGTGAGGTTTTGTACTGGTGCCTTCACTATTTCGCGGAGGATGGGGCGAATGATGGCGAGGCCGACCCCTCTCATGCGGCGATGGACAAGGACCCCTCTCAGCCGCTCTGGCAGCCACGGGCTCGCGCGTGGGGCTGGACCGGAATGTCGTTGACCCCTTGTACCGGCGAGGACACGTTGACGCGGGCGGTCGTCCTGTCCTGCCGGTACAGGAGCAGGACCCTTGCCTGCTCCGGCAAGTCCACATGGCCGCGCTTGACGAACCACATCGCCTGCGAGCGAGAGGACGCCGAGGGAGGCTTTGACCGGTCGCCAACCCTGAGCTGAGCTCCGCGAACCCGGCCATGGGACGCTGGCGCCGGCGTCACTATGCGCATCCTCACCACCTTCTCTTGCACGTACGGCGCTGCCTTAAATTTGCCCTATAGCGAGCTTCCGGGTGAGGCCGCGGCAGTAGGCAGGGCGAGTGCGGCAGCGACAGGCCCGCCGCTCCGGCGGCCACGAGAAGGTCCCGGAGCACCATGCCGCTCTCGACCGTCTTGAGCACGCGCACCGTGCGGTTGAGACGCTAGCTCCGTGCTGATGATGGCGGCCGCCGGGGAAGGCCAGTTTGGGCAGGCTGTACCTGTACGTGCGAGTGCCTGGTAGCCAACTTGAGTTTGCGTTTGCGGACGTACGCCACCGCACACACACACATGCCTTTATCCAGTCGACAACGACGCCACAACCGCCGACACAACATCCCAACGACCCGTCGAACTGCCCCGTCCTCACGATACCGTTGCACGTCGATGAACGCGAGCAGCAGCACCCGCCGCCATATGTACATTATCAAGAAATTTGTTAACTTCGTTTTAATCTGAGTGCACTTTAAAAAAAAAAAAAGTTTGGATGCGTTGCTAGGGAGAGCCGTCCCATCGATTCGGATAACTGTCCGACGCGTGTCAAAACGGCCTCTGTTCGATGGATGTCGGACATTTTTCCGGGGGCGCAACTCTTAGTTGCCAAGTATGAAGGGTAACTTTATTTGATTTTAGCCTAAACTAGCACAAATGCCCGTGCGTTGCAACGGAAATAAAAGCGAGGAGTAACGGGAATACGTTTGCTGACGTCATAGCTCGGCCATAGTAATAACGCGTCGCAACAACCAGTCGACGAAAAGGGCTTCGCCGACGACATCCTTTGATGAGGACGAGTTGGGAGAAGACGGGAGAGGTGATGATGGCATGTGTCGTTCCCAGAAAGCGACGCGGAGCTATTTCTTTTTGGATTTGTCTATGTCTTACTTGACTAGAATTTTAAGTCTTATTCATATAAAAAAATGCAACTGCTGTTAAAAACAATTCAACAGTCCAAAAAGTGTAATTGCACATTTCTTGGGTGACTAAGACTTAAGAAATTGTCAAACATCTGAGGATTAGCAAATCTATTTCTTTTTTAGAGGACGATTTGTATGGATGTGACTATTTAGAAAGACTACACGCTGCCATCTAAAGAGACCACACATCTCTAAGAAATAACACACATCCCTCAGTCAACGATCGAAGGCGAGAAGTAAAAAAAGTATTGATGTCTTCCCTATCCCTCGCTCCCTTTCCCAGTCCCCACCGCTTTGCTACAAAGAAAATTTCTTCAATGTGGCGCTCGATTCCGGCGGCCGCTCACCTCTCCTCCGCGGCTCCAAATCGGCACCGCGCACGGTGAACGGCGGCATGCCGAAGGCGGCGACGCACGCACGCATGAATCGCCGCTGGTCCCTCCTAGCTGCACTTACGCCGCCGTCTCAATCATAACGGCCGCTCGCCACGATGCCCGGCAGCTCGTCCCTCCTTCCTCTCCTCTGCTGGGAGGTCGACTTAGGCGGGCGTCCTAGAGCGGAACCACGAGAATGGCGGCCGGCACTGGTAAGTTCTGTCTATGGTATATGGATGTAGCCTGGCTTGTTTCAGCAATGTCGAATTTTTCCTATCCTATTTCTCTTCTACGTGGACTGGCCAGCGCTCGGCGCTCGGGGCAGTTCCCCTGCCGCTGGAGCTCAGCGCCCGGGGCAGTTCCCTGTCGCTGGAGCTAGTCTTGTGGAAGGCGTGGGAGCAGGGGCACCAGCACGTGCGGCGCCCACCAACCGACGACGGCCTCTCCCTGCCCCGTACGACAGCGTCGGCGAGGGCCAGGACCGGGCGGAGATCCTAGACGCGTGGGACGGCTCCGCGTGCGGGTTGCAGATGGGGAGGATCATGGGGGCCGGTGCGGCGGCGTGGTGGTGGTAGGAGGGGCACGCGGGAGAGGAAGGAAGACAGGAGGAGTAGGTGGAGGTGAGCTCGCGGAGAAGGCGAAGGGAGAAGGGGACAAAAAGATAAGAGTGAATCGTTTTTTCCACTTATATGTGGCAGTGGTGGGTAATAAGAGACTTGATAGAAGGGTAAATCGGTAAAATAGTGACGGACGAAACCAAACCGCGGAAGCCTAATTGTTTTTATTGGTCAATTTTTATTGGTCAAAAAAATATTGGTTGGGCAAAGACCAAAACTTTGTTTTGAATTATTGAAGAGAGGCGAACGCGTCACCTTCGGAAAAAGCTCAAGCGACCAAAACGGGCATTGCTAGTTTGCTACCAACCAAAGTACTCCTAGTACAAAACTACGATTTATTTACAAAAACATACCACATTTGGGGCTCTGACAACGCATCAGTACCCACTTTGGTAATTTTTTCAGTTCAGTACCATCTCTCGGGGATGCTCCACAGCCCGCGCTGATGACTTGTTTAAACACGTTTGACTAACTTGGCGGCCGACGTGGAGGAAACGGCCGTTAACGCACCCGCCTGACCAGCTAGCTCACATAAGCTCCCGCACGCATGCACGCAGCCACGCGCTAGCTAGCTCACAGCAGCATTTGCACGCATGCCCGCATGCCAGCACGCGGGGCGCAATGAGCTCGGGGTGGAGGAGAGCACGGCGAAGCGGCCGGCGAGCGCGGCGGGTGACGAGGGTGGCGGCGCGACACGGCCGGATAGGCTGCCGGCTAGCGCGGCGCGCGCGGCGACGCGGGCGACGAGCGTGGCGGGGTAGGCGGACATCCAACGCGGCGCTCTGAGCTTCTCAAATTTTGATGCTAGAATCTCGATCGAGCTGAAGCTAGTGTCATCTTCTCTCGCGTAGACACCAACATCCGTGATGGCCGTGGCAAGCGACGACGGCAGCCGCCGCTGCAACTTCAGCCACCGCCGCATGTTCCCTTCCTCCTCCGACGACGAGGAGATCACCAGCGACAGCGTCATCTCCTACGCCCCCTTCTCCGACGGCCAGGACGACGGCAGCTGGCCCACCGCCTCGGACGAGGAGACCGCGCGCCGCCGCAGGGCGTCCGTCGACAGCCTCTCCGCCGTGGTCAGCCGCCTCGCGGCCGCCGGCCGGCCGGTCACCTGCGTGGTGTGCACGCTCAACATGNTTTAATATTAATTAAGATAATTAATAATTAAATAATATTTAATTTATATTTAAAGGGGCAACCCACCTAAATGGACCCATTAGGGAAACCGCCCCAAGGGGCCAAGGAAGATCTGGTCGGGTGGGCCACTTGGGGCTTACCAGGTGGACGGCGCACCAAGGGGTGCGGGCTGGTGTGGGGATTAGTCTCACACCGCCCCCCCCCCCCCAAGGGAGGTGGCGTCCTCCCTCCACCTATATATGGGTGCCCCCTCTCCCTTGAAGGCATCTCATTGTCTCCCAATTCTTTCTCTCTCCCTCATGTGTGGTTCCGGAATATTGGAGCCGCATATGGGGTTAGGGATTTCTCCACCAAATACCACCGCCATGATATTGATGCTTCGGTTGAGCTATTCATCTTCCACTGCTGCCGCTGTACCGGAGCCGGGGATCGTCGCTACACCGTACACGTGTAGAACTACGGAGGTGTTGCCCACTGCAGCACTCGTCGCCGTTACGACTCCATGACTTTGAGGTCGGCGTCGTACGACTCCATCGCCAACGTTCTACGGAACGTAACGCTTTCGGTCTTCAAGGGTATGAATACCGATTCCCTCCGTTACTTTATATCTGCATAGTAATAGATCTTGGCTAGTTTGTGGTTCGCGTTGTTAGGAAATTTTTTGTTTTCTGTTACGGAACCCCTCCAGTTATCGACAATTCTGCAAAATTGACATCACTAATGGGTAATCGGTTGTGAATCTGTGATATTCGAGGTATCAAAAGGGGTTATTAGCCATCAGTGATGCCCTCACTTATGCTTGTGACCGGACTAAAAGGCCGCTCGAGACATTAACTGAGAAAGAGTATAAGACTAAAACTAACCCAAAGCTTTATTTGACTTGTAATCATCTTCTTTTCTCAGGCCTAACAAGAAACGTGTACGAAAGCAACATGCCTCCAATGTACAGGAGGATCATCCGTCTGATGGGAGTGGTTTTAATCGTTGACACACGACCGGAGCAGAGCCTGAAGCATTTGCAGAAGCGGAATTGTTACGGGAGTAAGAAGTGTGTCTTTTGTCATCATGATGAGACTATGTAGATCCTAGGTTTAAGATTCTTATTAGGGTGTGAGTGATTGCCGTAATCTGATATTATGGATGTGTAGAAATTACAAGGTTCCGTTCATTGGCACCTCTACAACGTGTGGAGCATCGAGATTTGCTTTCGGTGGTGGCTACGCGGTTGTAGACTTCAGTATGAGACTTTTTCTCCGGCATGGATGGCAACATAATCTACGGATTTGTCCTCTATCTTTATAGACGTTTTTACAATTTCTTATTATGATATCTAATTCGCCTGTTATTTTTCCTATGATACTGCTCGAATTGTGGTGGCTATGTGCATCCTAGTTATATAGAGGCCGGATATAATGTTTCAAACTTTTTAACTAATATAATAAAACTTCCTTTACCAAAAAAAAAAGTAACGCAATAGTGATGCTTCTTCCGTGCGTAACATCGCAGGCCCGATCGATCACCGCTGGACCTGGAAGGATCTGCAGTTCTGCACTCATCTGGCCGTTCGATCCTGAGATAACGTGTCGATCACGTGCTTTGACATCTTGCGCGTCCGGAAGCCTCTCCCTTGCCTTCTTCAGCGCGCGCGCTCAGCACAACCGCAACCGCACCCGCACCGCCCCAAATTTCTCGTGATCGATCCCGGTGAGTCACCGCGCGCGCGCAGCATCATCCCGCAGCCCAGTACGCCGTGTCGTCCACCATGCCGCCTCCCGCATCCTCCTCCACGTACACCAGGTACGAGACGCGCCGCCGCGACCCCAACCCCCGCGCCGCGGCGCTCCTCGTCATCGACGTGCAGGGCCACTTCGCGTCGCTGGCCGCCCCGGCCATGCCGGCCATCGCCGCCACCGTGTCGCTCTGCCGCGGCGCCGGCATCCCGGTCGTCTACACCCGCCACGTCGACCCCGTGCCCCCGAGCCGCCCGCTCGCCGAGTGGTGGGCCGGCGACCGCATCTCCGCCGGGACGCCCGACGCCGAGCTGCTCCCCGGGGCCGGCCGCGCCGTGGGGGACCTCGTCGTGGATAAAAGCACCTACAGCGCCTTCGCCGCCGGCACGAGGCTCGAGGAGACGCTGCGCGGGATGGGCGTCGAGGAGGTGATTGTGGTCGGCGTGATGACCAACCTCTGCTGCGAGACCACCGCGCGGGACGCGTTCGTGAGGGGCTTCCGGGTGTTCTTCTCGGCCGACGCCACAGCCACGGCCAGCCGGGAGCTGCACGAGGCCACGCTCGTCAACATGGCGTATGGGTTCGCCTACATCGTCGACTGCGAGCGCCTGGAGGCGGCGTTCGACAAGGACAAGTGAAGTGCGAACAGCAAGCTTTGTAGTTTCCCGGTTGCTCTGTATGCAAGTTACTGAACAGAAACTCCCGACGACTTGAGGGCTTTTGTTTTCAACTCTAATACACACTGCTTATTATACAGGAAATGGTGCCTCCAAAATCCCAACCCCAATTCGATGCTAGGTTATGGTGTTGTCAGTTTGAGTTATATTTCAAAAGCAGTCCAGACTCAAGAGTACGAAATCTTTGCAGTTAGTATGCTGTTCCAGACTGTTGTCAGTACCACTCAAACTCACTGAGTTTATCCCTTCTTGTTTTTCACTTCGGCTCTCGCTTCGGCTTAGAACATATTGTTCATAAGGTAAAACAAGATAAAACAGCAAGACAAACAAAACATCTATATCATTGTTCGACCTTGTCAGTTCCATGCTTGCTACTTTTGGATATTCAGTGTGTTATAACTGACAGTTATCTTTTCAGTCACCGTCACCACTTTGAACACACCCACAAGTAGTAATCAACATGACAGCACCTGGGATTTATCATCCTCTCGGATGGAAATCTCGGATTGTGATTTATCTACCAGGCTGCTGAATCCTGGACCGTGAGATGGGAAACTTTGCATCGGACAGAATGAGTGCTGAAGTAAGTCAGTGTTTTCAGGTTCCTAAGATGTTCCATGTGGTCCAGTGATACTGATAAACCTGGAATTAGGCCTTGTTTGGAACTCAGGAACCTCAAATGTAGGAATAGGAAAAACGCAAGAATTAAGAAACTCACCTCAACACTTGTGTGTTACTCAGACTTTTCTTCTGAACATTTTATGTAACCTCTAAATCCATTAGTTCTGTCCTCCTCTCAATTTACCCTTAGATGTGGTTCCTAGTAAGACAGTACAATTAAGCAGCCGTTGAAACTCTAAAATATCCTAGACATGACGAAACAACATCACCAAAATATATACTACGATGATTCAATTTTGCAATGCGACAGCTTCTCTGTTAACCAGCATACACACACTTGAGAACTTCAAGTAACAATTAAGGAGCAAGTAAAACAGATCATAAATGTAAAGATTTAGAGATTAGCCGTAGTGAGTAGGATCATAAAATGCGGGAGACCGGGAGGTTTGCATTCATGTCATACATGCTTGTGCAGCGCCCAATCGGTGACAACTGTGAGGCTCATGATCCCCAACCCGAGCGCCGCCTGCAGGCCTTCCACAAGCGCCATTGCGTCTAGCAACGTGCGTCCGCCCACAAAACCTTCCACGGGATTCTGTATCCTGAGCACCAACTTTCCCCGCGAATGCGACAACGCCATGGCGAGCATCGGGACGTCCCTTGAGGCTTTGTTCAGTTAATCCCCTTACCAAGTGGATTGAAGGGATTTTCACTTGCATGGGATTTAATCAACCTCAACCCCCTTCAAAAACAAGGAAGCTGAGATGAGGTGACCGTGTACGAGAGTTCGTGAGCTCGGGGAAACCATGGGAAGACGGTGTCCGGATGGGTGTTGGTGGCGGCGAGCCGACGACCGGCGTGGAGGTCAGCAGCTGTGTTGGCGCTAACCCAAGCCGCCAAGTGAGTACTAGAGGACGAGGACGAAAGAGGAATGGAATTGGGGTCGCGGCAAGAAACAAGACTGTAGGTTGATGTGTGATAGCTTGACTGGCTAAAATGCTAAATATCACTACGCCGAACGAAACAAGACAAACTACGGGTTGAGGTACTGTATTTCGAGGGACTGAAATGCGGCAAGACGATGATGAGAAGATAATAGATGCTCTGTATTATATAGAAGTAGAAAGGCTCATACCCTGTTGGGGGATACTTTCCGAATAGGCCTACAAAACCGGTAAGCATGACCCGACAGAACCAGAAGACCCAGGCCGGCTTAAGCATTGGCTACCTCGGTCGGGTTAAGTGTGGACCGGCGAGCCTGACAAGGACCCGGCCTACGAAGGAAGGACCCGGCCACGATCAGGGTCCTTGAACAAGATGAAGTCCCAAACTTGGAAGATACGAAGGACCTAGAGTAGGACTTCGACCACGGAACAACCAGCGTACACTTGTACTCCCAGGGACCCGGCCACCTATATAAGGGGGTTCCTGGGTCACAGATCGATAGGCTCTAAGTTTGATAGTTCCTGATACTCGAGTAGCAAGATCGCACCTTGTAATCAGATCGTCAATATCAATATAACCAAGCAGGAAGTAGGTCTTTACCTTCATTGGAGGGGCTAAACCTGGGAAAAATCTCTTCTCCTCATAAAGCTAGACAAACTCCTGAAAGCCTAGTCACGATGTCCCCACAATCAATTCGAACCCGACGACATATGTTGTGTTTACCCCACGACATACCCCTTCCGCACGAAAGAAATATGCAATCAAGCGCAGAGCCGCATCCACCTCTCCTCCATGTCCTGCGCCCAACACTGGTCCAAGAAGGGCGACCGCCCAGGGCCCTGAACAGAGAAGGGCTCAAAATGGTAAAGTATATAGTAATTATGTAGGGTTCGTTGCATAGAAAACAAAAAAAATCCTAAGAAACAAGCGGAATAAACCCAACGGATCTAGATATTAGACGAAGGAAGCGAGGAGGAGATCCAATCTTATACCCTTGAAGAACGAGCAAACACGTTTTGTCGATGTAGGGGTTGGTTAGTCGATCCCCGCAACTAGACTCATCTAGTCGCGAGGAGATGTATTATCCAATCCGACGAAGCGCCGCACGAGCAGCACCTCCGCGGTATCCACACGTACACCTCGATGAAGACTTCCTCTCCTTGATCCCACAAGCGAGGAGGAAGTGGCTCGTGAGATCCCAGCTGCACGACGGTGTGGTGGTGGAGATGGTGGAGGATTCCCGCAGACAGGACTTCGCCAAGCCGTGCACACGAGAGAGGGGGAGAGGAGGGAGAGGGGTGGCGGCTAGGGTTTCATTGGGGTCCGCCCCAGCCCTCCCCTCCTCCTTATATAGGCGTGAGGGGGCTGTGGGGGCGCCCCAATCCCATCTAGGGCCGGCCAAGGGGGTAACTTGCCCCCCAAGGCGCCCTACTTAGGGTTAGGGCTGCCCCCACTTGCCTTGGCCGCATGGGCCTTGAGGACCAGGTGCGGCCAGCCCATGTGGGCTGCTGCACCTCCCCTCGGTCCATGTGGGCCCTTCCAGGTTCGTCGGCCCCACTATGGAACCTTCTAGAATCTTCTCGGTACCCTGCCGGAAAATTCCCGAACTTTTCCGAAACCTGGAAAACCACTTTCCATATATGAAACTTTATCTCCGGACTCTTCCGGAGCTCCTCGTGATATCTAGGATCTCATCCGAGACTCCGAATCAACATTTGATTACACCATCAATTATCTCAACGTATGCCCTAGCTACATCGAAGCGTTAAGTGTGTGACCCTACGGGTTCGAGAACATGCAGACATGATCTAAATAACCAGTAGCGGGACCGGGATTTCCATATTGCTTCCTACATATTCAACGAAGTTCTTTATCGGTTGAACCACGATGTCGGGGATTCAATTAATCCCGTCTACGATTCCCTTTGTCTCATGATATATCACTTTCCCAAGATTTGATCGTCGGTATCACCATACCTAGTTTAACCTCGTTACCTGACAAGTTCTCTTTACTCGTACCATAATATAGGATCCCCGTGACTACCACTTAGTCACATGTTTGCAAACTTCCGGATGCTATATTACCGAGAGGGCCCAGAGATATCTACTCTGTCACATGGAGGGACAAATCCCAGTCTTGATTCATGTCACCCAACAAGTACCATCGGAGATACCTGAAAGCCACCTTTATAATCACCCAGTTACGAAGTGACGTTTGATGTCCACAAAGTATTCCTCCGGAAAATGGGAGTAACATAATCTCATGGTCTAAGGAAACTATACTTGACATATACAAAAAAGCGTTGGCAATGAAACTGTGTGACACGATAAATTGCTATGCTTTATCATTGGGTCTATCCATCACATCATTCTCCTAATGATATTATTCCGTTATCAAGTGAATATAAAAAGTCCATGGTTAGGAAAACTTAACCATCTCTTGACTAACGAACTAGTCTAGTAGAGTCTTACTAGGGGCACTTTGTTGTTTATATTCCACACATGTATTTTGTTTCCGGGTAATATAATTATAGCATGGATAATAAATATTTATCATAAACATAAAATATGATAATAGACAACTTTATTATTGTCTCTTGGGCATATTTCAACAATTCATTATGCTACTATTCACTACATCTAAGAAAAAACAAATATACTTATGTGAAAAAATAAACATGAACGCCTTTTTTGTTCTACAACGTACAAACTTGGACTAAAGATAGTGTAAATGCATATAAAAACATATTCCACGAGATAAAATTCAACCATGTCATTTATAGAATCTCAATCATACACTTTCATATATATTAGTGGTGAAATACGAAAATTAAAAAGATAAATAATCATGCGTGACTTGCATTTTCTGACACAAAACAGAAAGGCCTACTGGGCAAACTAGTATCAATGACGAGATAAAGTTTAATGGTCACACTATTGCCTTTCTGACTCATGTAGATTTTACTGAAATGTATGTAACTAGATAGATTTGCATGTTAAATTTTGTGCAACACATTTTTATTTCATACAGTGTGAGGGGTGACTAGTGTACAACAAATGATAACAAGTACATTGCATAATAGTTTATCAAATAATAAAATATACATATGCTAACTAATAGATTTAACACCATATTATTTCATTGGTGATTAATCTAAGCAATGTAGTTTAGTACCAAGTATAGAGCAAGCACTTTTTTTAACTTTCTAGGCAATTTGACCACGTCAGTATAGTGTCATTGGTTCAGTTTGTACTTTTAGAATTTTCTATAAAAATGCTTACTTAATCTACACTAGAAACTGCTATTAAATATTTGTTATATTTTATGCTTTAATGATCTTTACCATAAAATGTACAAACTATATAGATTATGCATTGCACAAAAAAGGGTTCAAGAACGGACTATTGTTACAAAACACAGTTTAATATAGTACAAATGAAAAACACACCAATTAATATTTAATAATATTGCCAGTTATGTGATAAAACTATGTAAACAAATATATAATTATACTTTTAATACCATAATATGCTAAAAATAAGATGTATAAAAGTTTAGTATAAATTATATTTATTTTGATTCGCCCAGGCCCAAATTTCAATTGAACCGGCACTGTCGGCGCCACATCTCTTCTCCTGCCCCGCAACACCGCTCTTCTCCCTACCCTCGCTGGGCCGTCGCACCGGCTCCTTCTCCCTACGGGCGTCGTGCCGTAAGCAGTGTCCTTCAACTACATCTTCGCCAGCTTTTGTTGAATCCATCAACGCCTATCAGTAACAATCGACGATGACTAATAGTGCACATCCAGACTGAGGAGTTCCTATGTATCATCAATCTGGATGTGCCACTCCTAGCTTCTAAGCTGGAGAATCATCTGAAGACGAAACACAGTGCCATCTCACCTAAGTGTAGAGAATTCATCAAGGGCAAATCCAAATTTCCTCAGATGAATATGATGGCATCATCGATCGGACTGGAGACGATCGATGAAGCTCTAGTTTTGGTTTGCTTTTGTCTGAGGAATCTCCGTGTAATGGGAACTCGTCTCACTGAGACCTTCTACGAGAAGAAAAAGGATGTGAGTAGTCCATGCCTTGTGCAGGGTTCAATTCTCTTGGGAAGTGATGGAGAGACGTACGCAAAATATGGTGTCAATCCACCTTCACAATGAGCGCTTATGCAATGCAGAATGGTTATCACAGCTAGGCTTGCCTCGGAACCCCACATCAAGATTTGGACACTGCTCTCTATGGCCTTAGGATCATTATGCTCCCACTAATCGAGCCATTATGTCAGGCAACTCCCAATAGGTGTCTAGTTGGTGAGACTGGAAGGACCAAGCCTGGACCAGTGCGCGCAGAAATTGCGAGTGGCAATATGTTCTCGAAAGTTACACATATATGGGAGCTAATTGCTTGACTGCCCAAGGACTTGTAAGGGATGGCAGACTCGGTGGCAGCGATGGAAACATGGCTGTACGAGAAAGATGGGCTGCAATGGAGGAGGTTTCATGTTCAATATGAGTCCAAGAATGAGCTAAACTGAGTCGCAATGACTTTTGTATACATTAAAACAATCGTCATCGATTTCCCACTCTGTTACGCATCACATGTGGTTGTATTTCTCCCCTTCAACAACTCGACACGAACTTGCCTCGTCGGTCCTTCCATTAACCCTCAACTTTTAGATTTTGCTTCAGCTTAATGTTGTCAGTGAGCATGTGTCTTATTTCTAAAGTGAACATAGCTACATCATCATTTTCGGAAGCTTGTTTCATCATCTACCTGGCAAGGCTAGAATATTTCTTCCTGTTTGCATGTTTATGTTCTTTTGATTTATCCATCGTCGGCACATTTTCTACAAAACTTATACCATACATAATCTCCAAACTATGTGATGCATCGTGTATGTACCATAGGTCCTACATACACAGTCTCGCCATTCCATTTTCTCTTGTCCATTAGTGAGGTTCATTATTTATGTTGCTAACGCATGGTTCAATTAAGTGCTATCGATCTTGCTTAAAAGGAATTCAAACATAAGACCAAGTTCGATCCAAACTTTAACAAAATCTAAACTAAAAGACTGAATTTTAAACTAATCTAGCCATACTCATGGTCGGAGTCGACGGGGATGGCAGCATCGGCCATAGAATGGCGGACAATGACCATGAGGCCATGCTTGTCCTCTGGATTTCCCTCCCTACATGGCGGAGGCGGCTTCGGCTAGGCGTCCTCCTCACTAAAGGAGCTGAAGATGGACCAATCTTTGGCGGACTCCTCCTTTACCGTCAACGCATCCTCCTCCATCTGCGACAAGAGGTCCCTTCAAAGTTCAGCAACTCGTCGACAAGATCGTCCTTTGGCTCTGGATTGGGCTTGCGCATTGCCAGCGAGCCCCTTGGCGGCGTCACACTTCCAACTTTACCGCATGCGGCTATGACGAGGTTAGGGCTCGGGAAATCCCTGGGTCGAGTACCCCGGGTTGATTGAAGGGGATGAAGATGAACGTTGGTGATCACGACGGCTAACAGGGGGCGATTTACCCAGGTTCAGGCTCCCGGAGGATAACACCCTACTCCTGCTTGTCTGGAATTATGATCAAGGTGGCTACAATGTCGAGATGGCAATCTCGCTAGGGTTTAGATGGCGGCTATGAGTTGGTGTTCGCTAGTTGCTTCGTTACCCTAGACGAGGGACCCTCCCAGCCTTTATATGATAGGCTGGGTCTCGGGTGAACGGTGCTGATGGCACGTACAGGATGATCAAGCTGATGACCCAACGTCGACTACCTTGGGCCGTACATCATCCTTCTTGGGCCTTCCTTGGCGTGACGCAGGTACCACCACCGTGGGGTACTCGAAAGGTAACCCCACAACAGGCTACGACTATAACAGATTTGGTCATCCGACTGGGCATAGACCAAAACTGGTGCTGCTCCTCCGCAATGCCCCACCTGGCCGGAGGGCGCCGGCCAAGGTATTGATAGCGCGCGGTGTCGCACTCCTCCTTGAAGAGGTTGTACCAATAGCGGCTCGTCAGTGCCTAAAGATGGTTCCCTCGTGCCTCCGGTCCCGGTGTAGCCTGACGACGGTGGATTTTGGTGGCATGGGCTCCCCGCCCTGGCTAAGCATCCATCCGACCGATAGTTTGACAATGCTAGGATGTTGTGGATGGAGAACGCACATTCCTTGTCGACTTTGAGGTTCCATCGACCCTAGCGGCTTGCTTCAGCCTCATCATTGTTGCACCTCGACATGGTGGGGGAGGATTTAGGTGGCATGTCTAAAAAGAAGGTGGAGCCAAATAATTCAACCACACGTAGATAAATACTTGTTTGACATAACTTATTAGTAGTAATAGTAATATCGTGATAGTAGGAATATAGTGACAATAATAGTAGCACGAAAGCAACATTAACAATAGAAGTGAAGTAAAAGTGACCAGTAGTGATGCATAACTGTAGGCGTGGGGATGGATAAATGGGTGTTGCGTGGATAAGATGAATCACGTAATAGTTATAACACAGGACAAAGATAAATAAATCTTCAGTTCATCAATCATATGTAGGCATGTATTCCTAATATAGTTGCACATGCTTCGATAAGAACTTGTACAACATTTTTTGTCCCAACCTCCCATTTATGCGGGGCACTTAAAAAACTTTGGGTAATTATTAAGGCACTCATTTCATAAAACACCAGAGCGAAACATTAACAATCAATGAATACATGTAATTCTCAAATTATAGTCTTTTCTTTTGATATCCCAATCAAGTCATCTTGGGGTCTCCGGTTCCGAACTATAACATGTGCATACACATGCAGGTACGATCCAAAACACAAATATATTGATGATAACATAGAAGATCTAAAATCATGGCACTAGGATCCTAGTGACAAGCATTGAGCATAACAAAGTCGTAGCAACAACAATCTAAAAACATAATGGATACTAGACATCAAGCCCTATAAATTCTAACATCTATTAGATGATAAATCTCGTCCTTCCATCCATCCCATGTGCTTACAATAGAGAATTACTCACACATGGACGAGGGAAACATGATGGCTCGGTGGAGATGAGTTGGTGATTAAGATTTACCCTTTTCGAAGACCAAAACAGCCTTCAGATTAGTTCTCCCGAAGAAGAACAGAGGTGGCTCCGTTTCACAAAAAGATGTGTCGCCTAGTATACAGAGTTTCTACTGTCGAGAGGCGACGACCGAGGTGGTGGCGCGGGCCTACGGTGCAGCAGGGGGTGGATGCGGGAGTCCGAGGTCTTCGACATATGCCAAATTCAAATTCTTGTAAGACGGAAAGTTTTTTGGTAGTTGGAATTCTCGTAGTTCTGTACTTCTTCGACTTGAATACAAAAAAGTAAGGAAAAAACATAATCAAGTGAATTAAGTGACATAGTAGAGGTGAAAGGACACGGATGTCGCCTAGAGGGGGGGGGGGGTGAATAGGCAATTTAAAATTATTACGGTTAAGGCTTGAAAAAATGCGGAATAAAACCAACGTTTAATTTATCAAGACAAAACCTAAACTAGCTAGGTTCACCTATGTGCACCAACAACTTATGCTAAGCAATATAATCGACTAGGTGATAGCAAGATATATAACTTCAAGCTCGATGTCTATCACAAAGTAAATAGCATAAGTAAGAAGCTCGGGTATAGAAATACCGAGGCACTTGGAGACGATGATTTATCCCGAAGTTCACTTCCCAATGGAAGCTAGTCTCCGTTGGAGCGGCGCGGTGTTCACCAATGTGAAACACCGAGTAGCCTTGATATGGCACACCATATCTCCGTTGTGTCTTACCACCAATGTGGCGAGGCACTTGTCACTATGTTGCCGTTGAGGTTGACAACTAGAACCTTTACAAGGGTAAAGCTCACTCCACAAGTTGGAGGGTCCTCACCAAATGCACCGAGCCACCAAGACTCGATGCTCAAGGCCGAGGCACACACCACAACTCAATTGGTGGCTCCCGGCAATGTCTTCGTAGCTACCAAAGCTCCGAAGCGAACAAGGTTGGGCCTCCCTCCACAACCTAATTGGAGGCTCCCAACAAATCCCGTGAGGCACCAAGACTCCGAGAAATCAACAACCGTCTAGGGTACCAACGTGCCCTAGAGGAACAAGCTCTAGGGCACCAAAGCACCCAAGAGGAACAAGCTTCTCAACTTCACTTCCACGTATCACCGTGGAGAACTCAAACCGATGCAACTAATGCAATGGCAAGAACACACTAAGTGCTCAAGTCCTTCTCTCCGAAATCCAACCAAAGCAACTAATGCTATGGAGGGATTTAAGAGGAAGAACAAGGAGAAAACACAAAGCAACTCCAAGACCTAAATCAAAGATGTTCCACTCACTTAGAGGAGATATGGTTTGGTGGAATAATAGATCTAGGCCTTCTCCTTCAATCCTCCAAAGATCAACGAGTTTGAGTGGAGGGATTGGGAGATCTATAGGATTTGAGCTCTTGCAACAATGGAGAGAGAGAGGGGAAAATGTGCTCAAGAGGTCAACAAAAGTTGGGGTTCACTTGGGGAAGAAAACCCCTTAAAAGGGAGCCAAAAATATGGCCGTTAGGCCAATTTTCGGGCAGCCGAAGGAGGGAGGCCGGCCTGGCCGGCCATAGCCCGGCCATGCAATCAGAGAGGCCCCGGCCATGGGGCCGGCCAATGGCCGGCCATGCTGGCCTAGCCAAACCAGTGAAACTAAAATTGCAATATCTTTTGCATCCGGACTCCGTTTTCGACGATCTTGGGCTCGTTGGAATCACCATAACGAGCACTACAAGATTATGCATATAAACATCATAGTCCAACAAGATATTATAATAACATATGAGGAAAGGTTAAACCTCTCTCTTGCAAACCGGAACCATCATATCTTTTGCAAATGAAGTCTGAAAGAGGTGAAACCAATTTTGTTGGAAAGAGGATGATAGTAGCTATCCTTGGAAATATTTGAAAACAATTAAGAGATAAATTCTCAACACATGTATGTGTGGATAATTTCTCAAGGACAAACCGACAATATTTCTAATATCGAAAACGCAATGGAAGACGCATATGAAAACCGTTTTCGATGAGCTTGGCCTTGTCATGACAAGCACGACAAGCACCAAGACCACACCGTGATAAGAGACAAATAAGAACCAATAAAGATTATGCCAATGATGCAAAGGTTTGAGCTCTCTATGACCGATACGCTAAAGCTCACTTGAGAGCCCCTCTTGATAGTACGGTTACCTATCCTAAAACCCGGTCTCCCAACTACACCGCGAGACCGGTAAAATAGAAACCCTATCAAGATAATACCTTTGCCTTGCGCATTCCACTTGAGCTAGATGATGACGATCTTGATCTCCTCTCAAGTGGATCACCTTTCTTGATTACGCTCCGCTCGGTGAAGCCTCGCATATTGCTCCCCCATACACCAATATGGGAGAGACACTCTTTCGCATATCTTCACTTTCCCTTATCTTGTATGTTGATCAACTTGCACTTAGCCTTGATCAACATATAATCTTCTTCTTTTAGCTTCGACTCCAACATATGGAGTTCAAGCATTCCATACGGACCAACACTACAAATATAACTCAAAGCACACATTAGTCCATAGAGATTGTCATTAATTACCAAAACAACAAATGGGGGCAACCATGCTCTTTCAATCTCCCCCATTTTGGTAATTGATGACAATCCCTTTTAAGAGGGTTTATATAATGAATTAAACAACCTTGCAAGACGAACACGCAAGGATGCATGAGCATGAGAGGCAAATGCTTAAGAACCAAACTAAAGCATAAAGCCAAATTCCCTTAAACCCTCTAAACTTCTCCCCCATTGGCATCGATTGCCGAAATGGGAAGAAAAATTAAGAGAGCCAATATAATATGAGTTCCTCCATAAAGTGTGCATTTCTCAAGATATGAGTGAAATCAAATGCACATATTCATTGACGAATAATTAGAGGGAATCAAACTATATTGAGGATCCAAAGATTGCAAAAGGATGAAATCATTCTAAACATCTCCACAGAGAAAAAAAACAATCGAAAAGATCCAAAGCGAGAGTTCTAAATAAAAATGGAGAAGCTCCCCAATGTTCATGCACTGTTGAGGAGTGCACAAATATGGTATCCTCGCTCCCCCAAAATCATCTAGAACACTCACCAAGTGCAAGGATGTAAAAATTAAAGCAAAACAAAGCACTTGCACTAAAGATGTGGTTGAGCCATAAGGAGATACCAATTAAAAGAAACTATCAAGAAGGGTCCAACCAAGAGTATGTGTGTGTGCAAGACAATTAATTTGGTAAGACACATAGTCTTAACCAAATGGAGATAAGTTATATATCAAGTATTGACACACACAACTTACAAAGAAGATTTTTCAAAAAAGAATATGTTTACAAACTCAAGGATACCAATTTTTAAAGATTCAACATAGGATAGGCCCAACCGAGATAAAAGGAAGATCTTTAAATGAGTATGTTCACAAGCTTAGGGATACCAATTGGAAACTAAAACCAATTGAAAATGCCAAAAGCTAGTGAGAGCATTTAGCCAATAAAAATCAACATGCTCACCATGATAAGCATGAAGTCAAAGATCTTTAATAGAACTTGAGTGCGCAAAGATACCAATAAAAATGAGACAAGCACTCATGAGACAATTTTGGAGCCACCAAATAATTATAGATAAAAGCAAGGTAGCTCAAAAGAATTAGGATACCAACTAAAAGGTGACCTCTCTCATATGTATAGGTTTCTAAGTAGACAAATCATTGATGATATACATCCACAAAGAAACTTGCACATATGAGATGGTTGATAAAGTGGAAACCATGGTATCCAAAAGGGAAGTCATGAATATACAAAAGAGATTATTGCTTAAAAGCATAGCACATAGCTCAAATTTATCTCATTGTATATAAATGAACTTAAAAAATATCAAAGACATCACACATATCACTAAGGGAACAAGAGATAGTGAAGATGCTTTGAGATAGGCAACAAGTATCATAAACAAATAATACCAATTGAAGAAAAAGGTTTTTGCAATTTCATCACAAATATCACAAAGATATATCAAGTGAAGGAAACAAGCCAAAACCACAACAATTGCAAAATAGGAGCTTTCATGCTAAGAAACAACCTACACAAGGTTGAAACTAGAAAAGTATGCATGAGGTAGATACTTGTTACCGAGATACATTGACGATGAAGAAGATGAGGGTTTGTTTATCATCAAAGCTTGACTCCAATAATCACACGGTGAGAACACCTTCCTTATGAATGAGGCAAGCATCCAATGTATCTCCATTGTACCTAAAACACAATTTAAGCACAAAATGGTTCCCAAACTCATTGGGTCCCATAGTAGTTAGATAAACTACAATATATAGGAAACACTCCGCATAAATATGTGCATATAGATATGAAATTGAATTTCATGCACATCTTAGCCGGTTTAGGATTTGGTGGAGTATCCCCTATATATTGGAACTAAAAGACTAGCATGCCATAAAATATACATACTAGTACATATGCATGCATAGACTCATGAGAACCAAGAGAGATACAATTTGGACAAAAACACCAAGTAAACCAAGAAGAGAGCACACCAAGGTGTGACACAAAAAGGTTGTCCAAATTATATCAAAGTCCAAATCAACACATGATTGAAAAAAAATCAAATCAACAAATGATTGATGAAAAATCAAATCAAACAAATGATTGATTCCAAAACACATCAACACATGAAGTGAGATATCAATAGGAATCAAATCAAACAACACATGAGAGATAAGACACCAATTGAAAATAAGATACCACTAGGAGAAAAGATACCAAGAAGAGGATAATACTTGACCGGAATCAAGTAAAATAAAATAAAGCAATAAGGTATCAAAACTCCCACAATAAATATCAATTGGAACAAATATCTATGGAGGAGATATTAAATCCCAATTAATACCAATTGAAGGTACCAAAGCAATGCCGATGAGCATAACAGACAAAAGGAGAGATGCTCAAATGGCTTTCCTCATTCAAGGAGATAAAACATAAAACGGGGAATGAGAAAGCAAGACTCCCAAGAGAGAGAAAGGTTACACCAAATAAACCAAACACCCTCTACACTTTTAATGATGGCACACAACATCAAGAGAAAAAGATTTGTCTTCCATAAACACGTACGATAGAAATCAATTGTCAATTGAAAGGATCAAATATTGATAGATAGGATAGTGTTCTAAATAAAAGGAATGCTCCCCCAAGATTCATGCATTATTTTTGATATTTGCATTTGAATACAAAATGCACGCACAAGGGATCATTACTCTTCATATTTTATTTACAACACTAAACACTACCAATTGAAAATTAGGATCCATGCAAGTGGCAAGGAAGGCAATGTGAGTCAAAATAAATATTTTGGCAAGAGATGGGCAAATAAAAGCCAATGCCAATGTAAGGATAATCAAAAATATTCTATCACAAACATAAATATGGATTGTCCAAGGACAATGACTATTTGGAATTATTTTCCCGGTGATAGAGGTATCCACGAATATCCTCACAAGATAAAACATATGGCAAGAGATAAAAATAAAACACCATATTTTAATAAAGTTTGTTGGTAGTTCCAATTATTCAAACCAACCGGCAAGGCCATGGTTAGAATAATATGGAACAAATGGTTTCTCAAATAATATATGAGAATGCATATTAGAGAGAAACCATACCAAGCAAACTCACACAAACAAGAGCCAAAGGGTAACCACAAAAGGAAAATTGGAACTTGTTTGAGCAAAGATGCCACATAGGAATAAGATAATTTACAATATCAAATCCAAGTGGCAAACCTCGAATGTTCACATTTTGTGGGATTGTAATATGCACATAGCTTATTACTCCCCATAATGTGATAATTCATTTTATCTAAGCAAGAGGCAAACAAAACCAACTAGAGAAATTAATGGACATTGTAGAATTTGAATTTCTCATGAACATGACATACCACATAGTAACTAGATAATATTGAAATATCAATACTAGGTGGTGTGCCTCATGTACACACATTTTTAGGTTAGTGAAGTGCACAAAGCATATCACTCCCCCAAAATGGGATAGTCCATTAATCTCTCAAAAGAGCCAATTGAAATCAACACAAGATCCAATAAAGACTCAACACAAAGTTTACACATATATGGAGCGCACATTTAACATACACAAACTTGATTGCTCAAGGTAAGTAATAAGCACAACATATACAAGCATATGCTAGGAACAAAACTAACACATGCAAGGGAGCAAGCAACTTTCAATGTATATATAATTTAAACACAAGTTACCGCAAGAAGGAGCATTGGATATGAGATAGATATATGATAATTTAATTGGCTTGGCTTGATGAATTATAAACATGAAGATCCCTTAATTCTTCAATTGATAGCCAAGTCGCCAATGCCCTCCAACAACAACCTATTGATCAAGTTTGAGCTTGTTGGTCCCCAACCAAGTTGGGTCCTAAGAAGTTAGTCACAATAGGCTTGGCAACCCAAATGGTTCTTTTCTTGACACCACTTTGAGTTCCCACATATTTGGCAAACACATTGCCAACCCTATCCTTCCAAGAGAATAAACATCATCAATTATATGGGGTTGGATAGGGTACCATTAGTGCATGAAGAAGCCAAGTGATCCTTCTCACGGCATAAGTAGCAACATCGACTCTTCTCTTTCTTCTTAATAGGCTCCCCAACTTGAGGAGCAATAACTTGAGTCTTCTTAGGAGGTGGCCCTTGTTCAACTCGAGATTGAGCATGAGATTGAATAATAGGCCGCTTCCCTAGTTGCTTCTCGCTAAGAGGCTTCTTCTTCATTGGGCAATCCCTAACATGGTGCCCTTCAACTTTGCACTTGAAGCAAACAATCTTGGCCGAATGATTGACTTGTTCTTGGCCCTTCTTATTGCTACTCTTGGACTTGTTCTTGATATTGGAGTTGAATCCAAGTCCACTCTTGTCATTGGGGGATTTTTGCACACTCAACATGTTGTCAAGTGTGGCCTTCCCTTTATGACGCTTCTCCACATCTTTCTTCAAAGAGGTGGCTTGTACCTTGTGCTCTTTAGACTTCCCTACAAGGTTAGTAGCTACACAAGCACTAGTGGAAGTTGAGGCTTCATTGTTAGAGCAACTAGGCATGAAATGTAATTCAACATATGATTTACCACTAGGTTGAGATGAAGAATTACAAGGACTAGCACATGGCATTATAGCATTTTTAGTAGAAGTTGTGCCATTGTCCACATGAGGCTCACTAGATATTACCTTGGTAGCGATAGCCTCATGAGCTAACTTTAGCTTATCATGAGATACTAGAAGATCCTCATGAGAGCTCGAGAGCTTCTCATGGCTTTCTTCCAATATCTCATAATTGCTAGTTAGCAATTTAAGTTGAGCCCTTAGCTCAACATTCTCCTTTAAAATGGATGCTTCACAAGAAATAGAGTTAGTAGCACAAGCATCAACATTAATAGCAATGGGAGAACAAGTAGGAAGCTCTTTTAGCAATTGAGCTTGGAGTTGATCATGGGACTTAGTGAGATGTGCAAGAGAATCTTCCAAGGACTTGACATCCTTTTCAAATTTCTTATTAGCCTCAAGGAGTCTAACAATTTCAACAACAAGCTCATCATTTTTTATTTTAAAATCATTAGCCACCTTGAGAGCTCTATCATGGGTTTTATTTACTTTAGATAACTCTAGAGTAAATGTCTCCTCAAGAGATTTCTTGGTGGTTTGTTCTTCTTCAAGAGCTTCCTCAAGATCCGCAATCGTGTTCGCATAATCACGTTCGCGGCTAAGACTTTCATTTTCACGAGCTTCCAAATTTTCAATAGTAATCCCTCGCTCAACAAGGGTGCTCATGATTTCATGGAGGTTCTCACAAGCATTTTTATTATTTGAAAGAGCATTAAGAACCATTAGACCTTTCTTACTAAAGTAGGCATCATCATCATTTTCTTCATCATCATTATTATTGTCATGATCATCACTACTTGACGATTTAGCCATGAGGCAAAAGATGGTTGATGAAGTTGAACAATTAATTAATGAACTACTCAAGTTCTCATCTTGTTCCATAGATAATTGGGTTTCCTCTACATTATTAATAATACAAGAATTAGAGGGAACACAAGCATTTTTATTATGGCAACAAGATAAAGCAAGCATACCGTCATGAGATTTATATAGGTGATTTTTAGAAGATATGCAAGGACTATCAACACAAGCATTTGAAACATTTATAGTGCTAGATGTGTTTAAGTCCAAAGATAAATCATTGCAATAAGATAGAGATGAAATATCATCTATAAGAAGCTCACTATCATCATTGCAAAATTTATCACTACTCACCATTGCATTTCTTTGTGGTTTACCACGTGTAGGTGAAGTAGACGAAGTTGAGAATTTGTCACGACCGGAGGTGGAGGGAGAACAATCATCTCCACTAGACTTGGACGCATCATATTTATCTTGAAGCTTTGTCCATAGCTCATGAGCATTCCGAAAAGGAAGGATGGAGATAATAACTACATTGCTCAAAGCATTGAAAATCACATTAGAAGCTTGAGCATCTAGATATGAATTATTCTCATCCTTTAAAGACATTCTTTTGGGATTCTTTGGAGGAGAATAACCCATATCTAAAATTTGCTCTATATTTGGGTCCATGACCCGGAGGATATCAAGCATGTGAATTTTCCAAATACCATAATTTGTGCCATCGAATATAAAAGAAGCATTGTGCACTAAACCACTAGACGACATCTTTACTCTCTAGGCCATGAAGCCCTATAAAGAGACAACCCGCTCTGATACCAATTGAAAGGACACGGATGTTGCCTAGAAGGGGGGGTGAATAGGCAATTTAAAATTATTACGGTTAAGGCTTGAAAAAATGCGGAATAAAACTAACGTTTAATTTATCAAGCCAAAACCTAAACTAGCTAGGTTCACCTATGTGCACCAACAACTTATGCTAAGCAATATAATCGACTAGGTGATAGCAAGATATATAACTTCAAGCTCGATGTCTATCACAAAGTAAATAGCATAAGTAAGAAGCTCGGGTATAGAAATACCGAGGCACTTGGAGACGATGATTTATCCCGAAGTTCACTTCCCAATGGAAGCTAGTCTCCGTTGGAGCGGCGCGCTGTTCACCAATGTGAAACACCGAGTAGCCTTGATATGGCACACCGTATCTCCGTTGTGTCTTACCACCAATGTGGCGAGGCACTTGTCACTATGTTGCCGTTGAGGTTGACAACTAGAACCTTTACAAGGGTAAAGCTCACTCCACAAGTTGGAGGGTCCTCACCAAATGCACCGAGCCACCAAGACTCGATGCTCAAGGCCGAGGCACACACCACAATTCAATTGGTAGCTCCCGGCAATGTCTTCATAGCTACCAAAGCTCCGAAGCGAACAAGGTTGGGCCTCCCTCCACAACCTAATTGGAGGCTCCCAACAAATCCCGTGAGCCACCAAGACTCTGAGAAATCAACAACCTTCTAGGGTACCAACGTGCCCTAGAGGAACAAGCTCTAGGGCACCAAAGCACCCAAGAGGAACAAGCTTCTCAACTTCACTTCCACGTATCACCAGTGGAGAACTCAAACCGATGCAACTAATGCAATGGCAAGAACACACTAAGTGCTCAAGTCCTTCTCTCCGAAATCCAACCAAAGCAACTAATGCTATGGAGGGATTTAAGAGGAAGAACAAGGAGAAAACACAAAGCAACTCCAAGACCTAAATCAAAGATGTTCCCCTCACTTAGAGGAGATATGGTTTGGTGGAATAATAGATCTAGGCCTTCTCCTTCAATCCTCCAAAGATCAACGAGTTTGAGTGGAGGGATTGGGAGATCTATAGGATTTGAGCTCTTGCAACAATGGAGAGAGAGAGGGGAAAATGTGCTCAAGAGGTCAACAAAAGTTGGGGTTCACTTGGGGAAGAAAACCCCTTAAAAGGGAGCCAAAAATATGGCCGTTAGGCCAATTTTCGGGCAGCCGGAGGAGGGAGGCCGGCCTGGCCGGCCATAGCCCGGCCATGCAATCAGAGAGGCCCCGGCCATGGGGCCGGCCATTGGCCGGCCATGCTGGCCTAGCCAAACCAGTGAAACTAAAATTGCAATATCTTTTGCATCCGGACTCCGTTTTCGACGATCTTGGGCTCGTTGGAATCACCATAACGAGCACTACAAGATTATGCATATAAACATCATAGTCCAACAAGATATTATAATAACATATGAGGAAAGGTTAAACCTCTCTTTTGCAAACTGGAACCGTCATATCTTTTGCAAATGAAGTCCGAAAGAGGTGAAACCAATTTTGTTGGAAAGAGGATGATAGTAGCTATCCTTGGAAATATTTGAAAACAATTAAGAGATAAATTCTCAACACATATATGTGTGGATAATTTCTCAAGGACAAACCGACAATATTTCTAATATCGAAAACGTAATGGAAGACGCATATGAAAACCGTTTTCGATGAGCTTGGCCTTGTCATGACAAGCACGACAAGCACCAAGACCACACCATGATAAGAGACAAATAAGAACCAATAAAGATTATGCCAATGATGCAAAGGTTTGAGCTCTCTACGACCGATACGCTAAAGCTCACTTGAGAGCCCCTCTTGATAGTACGGTTACCTATCCTAAAACCCGGTCTCCCAACTACACCGCGAGACCGGTAAAATAGAAACCCTATCAAGATAATACCTTTGCCTTGCGCATTCCACTTGAGCTAGATGATGACGATCTTGATCTCCTCTCAAGTGGATCACCTTTCTTGATTACGCTCCGCTCGGTGAAGCCTCGCATATTGCTCCCCCATACACCAATATGGGAGAGACACTCTTTCGCATATCTTCACTTTCCCTTATCTTGTATGTTGATCAACTTGCACTTAGCCTTGATCAACATATAATCTTCTTCTTTTAGCTTCGACTCCAACATATGGAGTTCAAGCATTCCATACGGACCAACACTACAAATATAACTCAAAGCACACATTAGTCCATAGAGATTGTCATTAATTACCAAAACAACAAATGGGGGCAACCATGCTCTTTCAAGAGGCATATCCTGAATGTGAGTGATAGAATTTGTTAATATAGATATTCGATTTGGCAAGGCTTAAGACTTTTGTTATATTTTATGTGAAAGAAAGTGAATTCTTAGACCATCTGATATAAGAGAACATAAGATACCATTATTATCTTTACTAAATTAATATTAATAAACTTTTATCTCAAACCCCGTTGCATTACCACTTGGCCACACCCCATTTCGTTTTATGTGACACTAGTAAACACTAGTATGTTTATTTGTTATTCATCAATCCTATTTCAGTTACATAAGAAATGAGGAATATTCTCTTGCTAGTATTCAATACATGGATATAACCGAGAATGGAAAAATACATTGACTATTACATGGAATTCTATTAAGGTATTATTTGAGTAGAATTTATTCCACTCTCTTTGAGAGTGCGAATAAAAGAAGGTGTTTTGTATTTGGTAGGGTCCGAAGAAAAATTATTGTGAGGCCGTCGAACACACTATAAAAGCATTTCCAACTAGACTGGGCCAATTTGGCCCCCTATATGTCCACAAACACGTCGAATGACCCCTCCTATCCCCTACTTTTGAGACCTCAAATCTATGCAAGCAATGCAGATATATCATACAAAAATTATTCAAAGTCACATCAACATACAATTATTCATAGTACATAAATACTTCAAACTATTTGTAGTGCATAATTCAAATTATATTCACTGATTTTCAGTGTGATCTGCATATGCTCCGCAAGATCATTGGGTAGTTGCATGTGCACTTCTTGATCTCAAAGTTGTTCATGCATCTCAAGAAAGTTGAGAACATGCTCTATATCTTGTTCTGGGAGGAAGACATGTTTTCCGGACTTCTCAAAATCATTCGTGCTAGATGCCCCTTCCCCCTCGTCCCAATAATCATGTTGTGAAAAATTACACAACATGTCATCATGTGCCACCCTGTCTCCGGACCCCCCATACTTGCAGCTCCACGAGCAATACCCCAACGAGCTTATGGTCTTCACAATTTATGTCCACTGAGGATAGATACGATCGATAAGATAGTATTCGTGGAGTAGTCATGCCCCTTGAAGGTGTAGTTTCATGTCGGAGATCGCAAACTCACGTGAAGAACGGAAAGTGCTGAAGCACATTGATGTCGTTGTGGGAACAAGACATGCCAAATTCACAAGTCTTTTTATGCCACCGCTTCAAGTATAATTGTGGCCTATTTGGTGTGAGATGGTACTTCCCACACAAACATTTTAGGCAGTTTTAACATTGTCGATGCATGCATTTGATTGAGCCAAGCATACCTAGAAACCTTCTTGCAGCTCCGATGGCCATTGAATTTTTTGTGTCCTCGGCCTTAGGTTCTCTCAGATATTCACGTCAAAACATCTTCACAACAAATCATGCAAATTTGACCATAACTTCAATGCATGTGCTCTGTCCCATCCATACATACTCATCAACGACATCTACAACTTTACCATCGACAAGCATACTCAAAATTGGCGTGTATTTTTACATAAGAAAGAAGAAAAAAGTAGTCTACGGCAATCTTTCCTCAACATGAAGTAGGTATCAAACTTCATCACTTCTTCCTCTATGCGTCGGAACAACCTTAGCTCATCTGGAAGCAACCCGAAAAACACCCTTGTGGAAGACCGGATCTGGCTTGAAGTAGCCGTTGTAGAGATCATGTGTGCCCTTGATCCTAACATGGGCCAACTATCCCGCCCTTTGTCGAACCCTTGGAGTTGAGAACATGCTCCTCCTTCTCCATTTCTTTGAGGATGCTCATCATCGCCAATATGTCTGTGTCTTCATCAACGTCAATCTCACAATCATCCTCACCATCGATGAACTCTTTGTATATGAACTCATGTAGTATCCCGTAATCATACTCATTCGACGAATCCATGCCTAGAAATGAGCTATGCAATAAAAAACAGCTCCGGCAATTTCCCGAACACATGACGGGTGTGGTGTATGTTAGGCGGTGTAAATGTACTGAGACGGCGACGAAGTACGGGGAGGGTTTGGCTCGGTCGACTGTAGGTTCGTGGCGGCGGCGGAGACTACGATGAAACCTTCTCCCCTTAGTTAAACCTAGTACTATTCGCACCGTTCTTAGTATTGCCATATCCTCCTCCTGGCCTATTTAATCAACTCGATGTAAAAAAAGCTTTCCTCATGGCTCACTTAACAAAACAGTCTACTGTCAGCAACCTCTTGGTTTTGTAGATTCTTCTTTTCCCAGTCATGTTTGTCTACTACAAAAATCTCTCTATGGTTTAAAAAACAGGCACTACGTGCATGGTTTCAACGTTTCTCAACTTTTATTCAAACTCTTGGTTTTACTCCTTCCCTCTCTGATTCCTCTCTCTTCGTTTACCACAAGGATTCTAATACGGCCTATTTGCTTCTTTATGTTGATGATATTGTTCTCACCGCAACTTCACAAAATTTTCTCGACCGCAACTTCACAAAATTTTCTCGACCACGTCATCTCTTTGCTCACTTCTGAATTTTCTATGACTGATGTCGGCCTACTTCATCACTTCCTCGGTATCGCTGTCACTTGTGATTCTCGCGGTTTATTTCTTTCTCAAAGACAATACATCCTTGATCTTTTATCTCGAGCAGGTATGCTTGAATGTCAGCCCTCTCGCACACTTGTCGACACCACAACTAAACTCTCTTCTGCAGGTGAACCATTTTCTGATTCTATTTTATATCGCAGTATCACTGGTGCTCTCCAATATTTTACCATCACTGAGCCTGAAGTCTCTTATGTTGTTCAACAAGCTTGTCTTCTTATGCATGATCCTCGCATTCCCCATTTCAACAATGTCAAACGTATTCTTCGCTATCTCAAAGGAACTCTCGACCATGGTCTCCACATAAACACTTCTTCTCCCACCTCATTGACACCTTATTCCGATGCGGACTGGGCTGGTTGTCTGGATACTCGTCGATCCACGTCTGGATACTATATTTTTCTTGGTAATAATTTGATTTCATGGTCTTCTAAAAGGCAGGTCACTGTCTCCCGTTCTTCTGCTGAAGATGGATATCGAGCAGTGGCTCATGCTGTCGCTGAAAGCCTAAAATAGTTTGGCAACGCCAATTATTATCGGAGCTACATCGTCCTGTTCAGCATGCCACCATCATTTATTGTGACAATATTTCAGCGGTTTATATTTCCAGCAATCCAGTACAGCACCGTCGTACCACGCACATCGAGATTGACATCCATTTTGGTCGCGAGAAGGTTGCACTGGGGCAAGTTCAAGTTCTTCATGTGCCTACTACTGCTCAGTTTGCTGACATCTTCACCAAGGGGCTTGCTGCTACACCATTTATCGATATACGTTTCGATCTCAACGTTGTTGAACCTCACGTTGACACTGTAGGGGGATGTTAGATTATATTGTTGGACTCCACCTAGAATTTTAATTCTATTTAGTCTTGTAGTCCAAGTTAGGGTTTTACCCAAGTCGGTTCTAGCTTGTATTATGTAAACCCATGTGCTATGACCAAATCATCAATCAATTGTGAGTTTTATCTCAAGTTCACTGGTAGGAAGGGACAGTGCGAGCGAGGAAAATGGGAGGAGGAGGAGGGAGTCGGCGAGAGTTTCATCCGACTTGGTGTGATTTGGGAGGGGTCCGAACTGTCGGCTCCAACGTGACGGGTGTGTCTAGACGCGTTCGGACAGCCATATTTCTGCCTGACATATGGGCCGGGTATGAGATGTTCTGGGCAGTCCGGACGTTTAAGTTAAGTTTGAGTGTATGGTTAGATCTCGTTTTGCAGTTCAGACTGTGTCTATGCTGCGCGTCCAAACGTATAGGGTGAAATGGGAGAAAATGACAAGAAACTACCACAATTGGGGCGGCGGTGTCAGGGAACTATCGACTTTGCATAATTTGTCTGAAAACTACCAACATTGGGGCTGGTTGTTGACAGATAGCACTGATTGCGCCGTTTAGCTGTTATAAACAGATTACTGAATGGTGGGCTCCATTGTCGGGTTGACGTGGCAACGGTGGACATTTCCCCCTGACGGACCGTTAGCTGTTTTAGGACATCTATTTATTTTTCTGGTTTCTTTTTTTTCCTTTCTTTCTTTTATTTTTTTCCTTTTTCTCTCTCTCCTTCTTATCCCCAGGACTCTCTCCGCCGCCGCCGGACGCCCCCGTTGACTGCGACCACGCCCCGCGCCGCCCGCGTCCGCCGCTGCCAGTCCGTCCTCGTCGATGAAGGGGTCGTATTCCCAACAGTCGCAGCCGGTGAGGGATGGCGCCCAGAGGTCGGTGAGGTGACGCACGCTCGCCTCCTCATGCTCGCCGCCGTTGCCGCACGCTCGCCTCCTCGTGCTCGCGGCCGTCTACGGGCGGCTAGGGCGCGCTACGGGGTACCGGCGCTTCTGCTCGGCCGCCGCCGTGGACCCACGCTCGCCTCCTCGTGCTCGCTGTCGTCGTCGCGCGCTCGCCTCCTCGTGCCGGCCGCCGTCGCCGCGCGGCTCGGCTTCACTGGGGGGCACCAACGCTTCAGCTCGGTCGCTGTCGTCGACCCGCGCTCGCCTTCTCTTGCTCGTCGTCGTCGCCATGCGACTCGGCTCCCTCGATCGGGTCGCCGCCGTCGCCGCGCGCCTCGGCCGCGCTGCGGGGCACCGGCGCTTCAGCTCGTTCCCCTGGCAGCCGCCATGGCTGGGGCGCGAAGTTCATCGTGACCTTGTACAGAAGGTAGGCGGAGGCGACGCGGGGTGATGCAGGTGACAGAGAGAGTCGAGACGCAGTGACGACGACGAATTCGAGCGAAGTCGGAAGAGGCGGGAGGTGAAGAACGAGGTCGCGCTTGCCGATCTTGGCGCCTCTCTGGTCAATTCCTTTGGGGAGGAGGCTCGGTGCAGCGAGGCAAAGCAAAAGGACAAGGAGGTGGCGCTTAGGGTTGTTTCCGGCGACGCAGATGGTGAGCGGGCCGTGGCGACGATGAGTTGCAGGAGCGGGAGATAGGAAACGAGGAAGTCAGGCCGCCACATCTACATCGGGAGCAGGAGCAGATCCCCGCCAGCGGGGGCTCGCTCGCCGGCGTTGCTCTCGGGCGCGGGGTCGCCGTCGCCGGGTGGGACGCGATGACGGCCGCCGGAGCCACTAGGAGCCTGAGAAAATCACGGGAAAACGCTATTCGAGAGGAGACCTAACGGCCGTTAGGTGGGGGAAACGTCCACCTTGCCACGTAGACCTGACAGTGGGGCCTACCGGTCAGAAAACTGATTAAAATGGCTAAACGGCGCAATCAGTGCTATCTGTCAACGACCAGCCCCAATTGTGGTAGTTTTTTATCATTTTCTCGTGAAATGGGGGACGGTTGGAGATGCTCTGAGACGATAGGATTATGGGCGCGTCTTGCTGAACCCGAGGCAATTAGTAATATTTTTCCAGCATCTAAAACAAAAGTGCAGGGGCAGATACAAAATGCCAATATACCCTAAGCATTGACTGACCTCTGCCCGTAGGACGCAAGCAGTGATCCAGGCTCTCCATCTTGCCCGATGCCCAAACCACCCACTGAAAACACTTGTATTCTTCTGGAGAGAGAAAATCACTGTTTTAAAACTACCCAGTACACTAACCCAAAAAAATCTACCACTACTGCTAACTATCCTCCCCCGCCTCAGCTTTTAAACCAACCTTCCTTCTTCATCCGCCCGCACACCCCAAGCCCATACCCCATAGCCAAGAACTCAAGCAGAGCAAACTGCACACAGGAACGGGCAAACCGCCAGGCCGGACATGGCGTTCCTCTCCCTGGCCACGGCTCTTGTGCTAACAGCGTCGGTTGCGGTCAGCGGAGCGTCCCGGAGTCCACGGCCGGAGGCCGACCGCGTGACCGGGCTCCCAGGGCAACCGGCGGTCGGGTTCAGGCACTACGCCGGCTACGTCGACGTCGGAACGAGCGGCGACAAGGCGCTCTTCTACTGGTTCTTCGAGGCCGAGAAGGACCCCGACAAGAAGCCCCTCTTGCTGTGGCTCAATGGAGGTACGTATGCACGTGTTCAGTTCATCCCTTAATTAGCTCTGCTGCACATCCTTCCCATGCGTCATGCGTGATTGCTGCTCACTTGCTTTCGTTTTCGGTGTTCCCAATCGAAATATTTCAACCATTTTGTTCTGCATTCGTTGCGGCTACCGTGTCATGCGAAAAATGCAGGGGCGCGGCAAGTATATACGGTTATTCGTTGCGAATTTGACGAAGTAGGCTAATTGATTTCCAGGCGTAATCTAGAGAGCTCTCCATTTCGATTTCGTTGCGTAATATAGATGCATCAACGAACGAACCCAAGCTCTTCTCCCTCTTCCATCTTGCTCAGTTTTGCCCATCCTCCTCCTCCTCCTCCTGTTCGGAAAAGCTCGAACCTGCAGATCGGCCGTGTGGCCACCCTGTCACAACGGCTCCGAAGTCCAAGAATGATGATTTCCGGTAATAAAAGCTCCAAAGCGAAGGCGCCAGGATCCGCACATGCATTCCGATTTCAGAGCTGTAGGGTGCATAGCCTCGCGGCGCAGAAAAGACGCTGCAAAAGATGGCAAAAGAGCGCAAGGCAGCGCTACAGGAGAGCAGAGCAGATCGTGCCTGGAAGAAGCTACCATAGCGAGGGCCATGGTGGTCTTCTCCTGCATTTTCGCCCTGTAGCACTGTTAGATCACAGTTAGCATCGTCTCTCTCTGTCTGCCGTCGTCCTTTACCCACATGGTTCTAGAGAGGCGAATGGGGCACCACCAAAGGACATGCAATGCAATCAAGGAAAAACAACAAAAGATGAAGAGCGGAGATTGCCTTAACTTGGATCCTTGTGGGTTTACAAAGGTTACAATTCCTGCCCTACTGCATGAGCGCGTGTTCCTTTCAAACTGCGAGAATATCTCGTAAGTGTAATTACGGTCTGATGTTACACCTTTGTCCTGGTATCCATCACGGGTTAGTGTCAGAGGTGTTAGGTGATGATCTTACTACAGTATTTAGCAAGATACTCCACCTAGGACAAGCATGGAGATTTTCTGCAGGATAAGAAAACAGTGACAAAAAGTGTCGGGCCTATTGATAACTAGTAGTACTGCGTGAAAATGCGAGCCTTTGACGTTTTGTTGACTGTCAGATGACGCCAGGGAGTACTTGGCAAATCAGCTGTCTCATCTTCATGTCCTGGCCCTTGCATTAGATTACATTTATCTCTACAGAACAGTTAACTAACCTAGTTACAGTACGCACAAAGCCTACTACGCTCCTAGACTAAACAATTCGATAGGCCATCCTAGACTGGCCAGTAATATCCTGTAATATCCTGCTTAAAAAAATGTGATTATCAGATTGATCGAAAATCATTGTGTAATAACATGCCATTGCAGGGCCCGGATGTTCTTCCATCGCCTACGGCGCCGCCCAGGAGCTGGGCCCGTTCCTGGTCAGGGGCTACGGCGAGAAACTCACTCGCAATCCCTACGCCTGGAACAAAGGCAAGCACACTCGATCCAGTACCATATCCTTGCTAGTACTACAAAATTCCAAGGATGATCATGTGTGCTCTGTCTAATTTCAGCCGTGAACCTGCTGTTCCTGGAATCGCCGGTGGGCGTGGGGTTCTCCTACACGAACAGGACGTCGGACCTGAGGCTCCTCGGCGACCGCGTGACGGCGCAGGACTCGTACACCTTCCTCCTCAACTGGCTCGGCAAGTTCCCGGAGTTCAAGGGCCGCGAGTTCTACATCTCCGGGGAGAGCTATGCCGGTAAGCATACAGTTCTAAACCTGGAGTAGCTTCAGTTAGTGGTATCAAGGTAAGCTGCATCGGAACCCGTGGGTAAAGATGATCTGGTGCTGAAGCTTGCATGCCGTGATACGCTTTTCGTAGGGCACTACGTCCCACAGCTCGCGGATCTCATCTACGAGGGGAACAAAGTGGCGAGCAGAGACAGGATCATCAACCTCAAAGGTTTCATGGTGAGCTCTCCCTCCCTCCCCTCCCTCCCGAAAAAAGGAGCTTGCTTGCATGGTCCTTCGATCTTATTAAGCTTGCTAAACCAGCTTCGAATAATAATTAGTTAGTGTCCTAGAAAGACGAAAGTAAAAGGAAAAGAGAGAGTAAGGTACGAGAGGAAAGATTTCAGTGCTGTGGAAAGAAGATTATTCTAAAGATGAACACGAGCGTGCCTACGGACGGACATACCCACCCACGTCTATGTATCTTTTCACTCGCTTTGGCTGCAGCCTGCCGAACCTTTTTCACTGCGGTTATAATTTCAGCGTGCATCCTCATGCTGCGCCCGCCCTGTGAAAGCCTCTTCCGCTCTTGTACTTGAGCTGACACACGATTTCACTTGCACCGTTGCGCCTGCTTACCCCCTTTTAGTTATTTCTCACTAGGTGTTGTGAATTAACTAACTAAAACTAAATGATCGATCGGGGAGCAGATCGGCAACGCGGTGCTGAACGACGAGACGGACCAGCTGGGCATGGTGGAGTACGCGTGGAGCCACGCCATCATCTCCGACGAGCTCCACGCGGCGGTGACGCGGGAGTGCGACTCCTTCAGGGAGGAGGCCAACGGCGGGAGGCCCGGCAAGGGCTGCTCGCCCGCGGTGCGCGCCTTCATGGGCGCCTTCGACGACATCGACATGTACAGCATCTACACCCCCAAGTGCCTGGCGTCCTCCTCCTCCGCTCCGGCCGGCTCCACGGCGCCGTCCAGGCTCGTCGCCGCGCCCCGCCTCTTCTCCCAGCACGTACGTACTGTATGCCTGCCCGTACTCCGCGCGCCGTGTGACTGCAAGCGTGCCGTGACTGACAGTCGTGTCGTGGTGTGTAGGAGGCGTGGCACACGATGATGAGGCGTGTGCCGGCGGGGTTCGACCCGTGCACGGAGGCGTACGTGATCAGGTATTTTAACCGGCGGGACGTGCAGCGCGCGCTGCACGCCAACCGGACGGGCCTGCCGTACCCATACTCGCCCTGCAGGTGCGCACGCTCTCCCCCATCCCGGCCGGCACGCACTTAATTACTACTGTACACGACCCTTCCAGCGCGTACACTGCAGTGCTTCCTCGCTCCTAGTAATTGACCCCCATCCATCCACCAGAGGCCGGCAGCAGCTGCCATGAAATGTTGTTAATGGCAGACGGCCCGTACTCAGATCTGTCGTCGCAACTTGCATCTGCATTGATTCCATGTGTTGCACGTAGCGCCCATACACCGTTTTACCATGTGTCGTAGTACTGTACATGCTAGAATGTACTGTACTACCTAGTAGTATTCAGTAATCACAGTGGACGAAATCGTTTGTTTGCTCGTGATGCAGTGCGGTGATAAGTAAATGGAACGACTCGCCGCCGACCGTGCTCCCCGTCCTGAAGAAGCTCATGGGCGCCGGACTGCGCGTCTGGGTCTACAGGTACCCATCACAACTCTGAACCTAGTGGAAGTCTTAATAGCTTTTGTCAATCTTATTAGTCGTTCTCACATGCCATGTATAAAATGGTTGGTGCAGCGGCGACACGGACGGCAGGGTGCCGGTGACGTCGACGCGGTACAGCATCAACGCGATGAAGCTGCGGGCGCGGGAGAGGAAGGGGTGGAGGGCGTGGTTCTACAGGCAGCAGGTGGGCGGGTGGACGGTGGAGTACGAGGAGGGGCTGACGCTGGTGACGGTGCGCGGGGCCGGGCACCAGGTGCCGCTCTTCAAGCCCGGCACCTCCCTCGCCATGCTCTACCACTTCCTCGCCGGCCAGTCCCTGCCCAACACCTCGCGCCCCCGCTAACAGCAGCTGCTCAAGTGTGTGGTCGATTGTGTTTTGTCTGGATAACGTTCAGATTTGATCCTTTTTTAACTGATTTATAAGCCATCCCTTTCTCACCTTTTTGTCTGGTTCCCTACTAACGTGCAGGGACCAGAATAAGGCTGGAAATCATAAAGTTATGAGAACATGGCACCAGATCTTTAGCCATTGCTTTACTTAATATCAACACCCTTATCAAAAGATCAAGCAAATGCTGGATGCAAAGACTACCCAAAAGAAATGTCTAGGAGTAGCCTACTGGGGTTTAACACTGGCTGTAGGATCGACTAGTACCAGTTAATTGCAGAGGCAATCAACTGAGAGGTTTTCTTCCCATAACACGGCAGCAGAAGCATGGCGATCAACAAACTTAAAAAAAACGGACAACTCTTAAACTCTCACTAGGCCTAGTTGTTATAAATAGCTGTCGCGGAAGCAGGAGGTCTAAGGGATAGGATGTTAAAAAGACAGACACAAAATCAACAGATTTCAATGGTGAATCGGTGGTGCAATGTAGCAAACATCAGAAGACAGACTGTGTAATGCTATTGGTCTGAAATAATACAAAGTAAAAGGTCCTTGCCTAGTGACCAAAATCACAGATCAAACAGACATGCACATTCAAAAATGCTGTCTATTATCAATGTTTTCCTCTGCACGAGAACATGGCACCAGTATCTTTAGACATTGCTTTACTATCAAAAAATCGCAAATGCCAGATGCAAGGAACAGAAAATACTGTCTAGCCTGCTGGGGCTGGACAATGGGAGAAAGATCAATCTACTATACCAGTAGACAATCAACCGGGGGGTTTTCAACCCACATGCTGAGATACAACACACTAGCAGAAGCATGGGGATCAACAAACTTGCACGAAAAGCAGATAACTCTTAAAGCTCGCTAAGCATAGCTTGTTAGAAATAGCCGGTTTATGGCAACAGTCAGAAAAATAAACAACACCATCAACAATGTGAAAAGCTATCACAGAAGCAACACGTCTAAGAGATTATTCAAATCGGCACTCACACATATGCGCCCTGGTGAAACAATTGACGTTAGTAGACACAAACAACTCAACAAATTTCAATGGTAAATACGCAATGCAATTGTAGCAATTAGCATCAGAAGAGAGATGTGTGCAATGCTGTTGATCTGAAATTATACAAAGTGTAAGAATTTGCCCAGTGAGCAAAATCACACACCAAACAAATATGCACATTTAGAAAATCAGACACAGTCAGGCAGAGAGAGTGGATGCAACATGCCACCTTCGTTAAGACATCTTTCATTGAACCTATCAATGCCCGCCTTTCTGTTATATCGACAAGAGAACACAATTTGTAACATAAAATCTCCCGTTCACCACAGATATCAAGCGAAGATCATTTATAACTCTAGGCACAAATCCTTGATTGAATTGAACACCATGGCGGTGTAAATGTTTACTATTTTATCTCTCAAACATCATGCAGTTTATCTTTGCACAGCTGAAATCAACAGAAGGCAACAAGTTCATAATGTACAGTGACATTACTATAACTAACCATTACTGAAATGCAACTTTAGGTCTAACTGGATTGTGATGCACATGCTTCATCCAGCTACATGCACAAGAACTGGTGGTTATAGGAGCCTGGCAAGAGAAACTGATTTTGACCCTCTACTCTTTTGAACTCTAAACGAAGGCCCTAATTTCTTGAAGGTGATCAAAATCTTTGGTTGATTGAAATGTAGGTATGCCTTCAAAATTCAACGTATGAAGCATATGATGGGGTACTCTTTTAAGAATTAATTATCAGTGCATGTGTTCCTACGTCATAAAAATGAACGATAGAATTGCCGCCAGCCAGGTACGGAAGCATCTCACTAGATGATTTCTAAGTATTGTAGAAAAGTGGGAACTGCTAATAATAGGTCATCCAAAACTCAAATGTGCACCCAGGAGATAATTATTTGATGTATTTATTTTACAAAAGATATCACATAAATGTCAATGTACAACACTTTAACTCTTCTAGTGCATGCAAATTTCATGCCGTAACGGCAAATTTTGTGCCATGTGCAAAAATATAAGTTCAGTACAAACAAAAATATAAGGTGAAAGTTACAGGCATGTACAAGACTTAAACAAACGTGTACATGCGCTATTTTTGTTTTTGGAATTCTATGAAATGTTGAAGTATTTTTAAATTTCCACTGATAGTACCGGTGTAGGTGCACCTGGGAGCCAAAACACCTCTCCTGTTAAAATTAGATCTACACCATACAAACGCCCATCTATAAACCTATTGACACATTAAACTCCCAATGAATATTCGACATGAGCACTAGGTTTCAATGAGCCTAGAATTCTCAAATCTGATGACCATAATTGTGGGTTTAAGCAGATAACCTAGGAGCGGAGCTCAAACAAATGGGGCTTACATGGTATTCCAATACTGGACAATTTCACTTTTGGATAGTCAAAGTACGTCTTATATTTGGATAGTCAAAGTACGTCTTATATTTTAGAACGGAGGGAGTATAATATTCTGTATTTTCGGATAACTCGTTCAATGAAATCACATAAATCAAGGAGGCACAACTAAAAAAGGAATATATAGTTCTCAGATGCCGAGTCTCTAATTACATCTTAGTCAATCACACACGCTCTTGGATCTGATTTGTGATAGAAGCTGTGACTGAGAGAGCTCTGCATTGTTAACTTGAGAAAGATTGACTGAGAATTCGCCTAAGATACAGGCAAGCCCAACTATAAATTATTGAACGTAAGATGCAAGTTTGCTATCATGTATTTGCGTTATTGTATTCTCAACTAGCACCAAAAGGCGAACAAAACCGTGCAGAATGTTGTAAGGATGTAGTTTTTATGCGTTGCGCTTCCTTGGTTTCACACAAAAATCTTAAACACTGCAACTACAATGGGGCTAAGAAAGTATTTAAGGATGGCATCCATTATCAGCAGGAGATTCATTCAAGTAGCAAAACAACGGGCTAGCTAGTGGATAAGCCCCCTGCTGCCAGAATAACAAGTCGTAAACTTATGTAAGGGAGGATTACTTAATCATTGAATATTTAAATCCAACAAGGCTACGGTAACGCAGTTTATCTTTGCACAGCTGAAATCAACAGAAGGCAACAAGTTCATGATGTACAGTGACATTACTATAACTAACCATTACTGAAATACAACTTCAGATCAAACTGTATTGTGATGCACATGCTAAATCCAGCTACATGCACAAGAACTGGTGTTTATAGGAGCGAGGCAAGAGAAACTGATTTTAACCCTCTACTCTTTTGAACTCTAAACAAAGGCCCTAATTTCTATAATACCCCTTCAAGGTGATCAAGTTTTTGGTTGACTAATATGTAGGCATGCCTTCAAATTTAGAAGTATGGAGCATATGACTGGGCACTCTTTAAGCATTAATTATCAGCGACATCTGTTCCTCTGTCTAAAAAATGAATGAAAGAATTGCTGCCAACCAGGTATGGAAGCACCTCACTGGAAGATTTCTAAGTATTGTAGAAAACTGGAGAATTGCTAATAATAGGTCATCCAAAATACAAATGTGCACCAGGGAAATAATTCTTTTGATGTCAATTCTTTTACAAAAGAAATCACATAAATGTCAATGTACAACAGTCTTATAGCTGCATACAAATTTCATAAGTTCTGTGCCCTGTGCAAAAAAATATTTAAGTTCAGTACAAACACAATTTTGCCCTTTTGAGCACTGAAAATTGTTCCCTTTAGCCAGGACAAAAATATTTACTTCAAGGTGAAAGTAACAGGCATTCAAAAGACTCGACCAGGTATGTGCACTTTTTTTTTTGGAAACTATGAAATTTTTCGAGTATTTTTAATTTTTTACTGATCGTACTGGTGCAGGTGCACCTGGAAGCTAAACGTCTTTCCCTTCTGTTCAAATTAGATGTACACCATCCAAACAGACATCTATAAACCCCATTGACATATTAAACTCTCAATGAATATTCGACATGAACACTAGGTTTAATGAGCCTAAAATTCTAAAATCCGATGATCATGCTTGTGGATTTAAGCAGATAACCTAGACGCCCAGCACAAACAAATGGGTCTTAAAAGCTTATATGGTATTCCAATACTGGACAATTGCACTTTCAACAATGTGGTCCACATGGCACAACTATTAGGGAAATACCAGACATTCAAACTTTATTGCCAGTTTGATATGCTGCACAAGGATGGCACCAGGAGAACACTAGAAAGCTTTGTCTCCATATTACAGAGATGATAAAAAGATGACTAACTGACTAAGGAGTAATAGCATCTGATTGTAACATCAAGAGAAAAATGAAACAGGCCCATCCAGTTTTGAGTGAGAACTACATTTGCATTTCACAGGTCAAATAAATGCAAAATTTGGATAGTCAAAGTGCGTCTTATATTTTGGAATGGAGGGAGTACAATATTCTGTATTTTCGGATAACTCGTTCAATGAAATTGCATAAATCAAGGAGTCACAACAAAGAAAAGGAACAGATAGTTCTCAGATGCCTAACAGTTAATTACATCTTAGTCGATCACACACGGTGTTGGATCTGATTTGTGATAGAAGCTGCGACTGAGAGAGCTCTGCGTTGTTAAACTTGAGAAAGGTTGACTGAGATTTTCCCTGAGATACAGGCAAGCCCAACTAAAAAATTATTTAACATAAGATGCAAGTTTGCTATCATGCATTTGTGTTATTGTATTCCCAACTAGCACCAATAGACGAACAAGAGCACACAGAATGTTGTAAGGATGCAGTTTCTATCCTTTAGGTTGTGCTTCATTGGTTTCAGACAAAAATCTTAAACACTGCAACTACAATGAGGCTAAGCAAGAATGAAAGGATGGCATCCATTATCAGCAGGAGATTCATTCAAGTAGCAAAACAAAGGGCTAGCTAGTGGATAAGCCCCCTGCTGCCAGAATAACAAGCTGTAAACTTATGTAAGGGAGGATTAAGCATTGAATATTTAAATCCAACAAGAAGGCTACGGTAACGCAAAAAGGATTGCACCTTGCAACTACCCATCAAGCCGGAGATGGCTCCTCCGCAACCTTGTTTTCCCCTCCTTCGCCTCCGCCAGGACTGGGCGGATCGCCGCTCACCGCATCAGAAACAAGTGAAACGGGGCGGTGTTCGATGACCTCATCGATGAGCCCCCAGGTGTGCGCCTCCACAGGGTCCATAAACATGTCCCTCTCCATGCACTTCTCGACGCTGTCGATGTCCTGACCAGTGTGCTTGGCGTAGATCTTGTTGAGGCGATCGCGCACCTTGAGGATCTCCTTGGCGTGGATGGCTATGTCGGAGGCCTGCCCCGACGCCCCGCCCGACGGCTGGTGGATCATGATCCGGGCGTTCGGCAGCGCGCGCCGCTCGCCGGGCGCGCCCGCGGCGAGCAGCAGCGAGCCCATGGACGCGGCCTGGCCGATGCAGAGCGTGGTGACCGGGGAGCGGATGTACTGCATGGTGTCGTAGATCGCGAGGCCCGCGGTGACGACCCCGCCGGGGGAGTTGATGTAGAGGTGGATGGGCTTGGCGGGGTTCTCGGACTCGAGGAAGAGCAGCTGCGCGACGACGAGCGACGCCGTGTCGTCGGCGATGGGGCCGTGGATGCAGACGATGCGCTCCTTGAGGAGGCGCGAGAAGATGTCGTAGGCGCGCTCCCCGCGGGACGTGTGCTCGATGACCATGGGGACCAGCCCGTACTCGCGGCGCGGGGTGTGCCCCGCCGCCGGGGTTGACGAGAAGAAGGCCCGCGGGGCGGCGGCGGAGGCGAGGCGGCGCAGCATGGCGGCGGCGGCGGCGGCGCTAGGGTTCGGGGCTGGGTTTAGGGGATTGGGTCTGGGCTTGGGTCCCGGCGCGGCGAGGTGAGACCGAGACGGGAGGGTTGGGAAAGGGGAGGAGGCGGTTAGAGACAGACGAGTGGGGGCGGAGGGGAGCATGGTGGGGTCGGAAGGTGGTGGGCTCGGGGGGAAGCCATTGGTGGGGGTAGCTTGTAGGTGAGAGTAAGGCCTGCGAGGATGGAGGAGCAGCAGGTCTAGTTGTTGCGAGATGTAGGGGATGGGAAGCGTGTGCGGTTGCGGTTGTTTGTTCCTTCTTATCGTTTCACCGTGTGCTGGGCTGTATGGGCTCTCCATCTGGGTCTTTTGGGCCCTGCAAAGAACTTCGGGGAAAGGGAAAGGAACTCCCCATTCCCTCCAGAGAAACCCCTCGACAAAAAAAATCTCTCCACAGACAAAAAAAAAAGGAACTAATCAAAATCCCACTCCTACCTAAAAAAAAACTAAATCCCTAAAATATCCATTGAATACTAATTTCAAGAATCTTGGAACAAAGAGGCAGAGGGAAAGACCCTAGCAGAGTATTCAACATGTGTTTCAATCGGATTCCAACGCCTCTAGTGGCTTATCAATTGACGAGATATTGAGATCTTGAGCGTGGGACGAGTCCTTTGCGCGGCGGCTCGGCGGAGGAGACATCGTTGTACAAAATAAGAGTCGCATGGCTCAGGCCTAATTCATATGAACGTTGTGGGCAATATTAGGGGTGTTTGTGTTGTTATAGTCCGACATGTCAACCATTTTTTTTTATCATTGGTGGTGTCTAGTTCATATTATTGGCGGTTTTTCTTTCTACTGTATTGTACTTCTATTCTTGTCTCCCAGGTGTATATCGAGGAAGCAATGCCTTGGTGGTTTGTCTCGTGAGGGATATGTCATGTTCGACGATTTCAGGGGCTCATGTATTGCGATGAGAGGGTCTTCAAAACATTATGTTAGTTTATGCAAGTCTGAAGTTTTGCAGTGTTTTCAATGTGTAAGGGAGGAACGTCAAGATGAAAAATATGGGGTAGAATGACAACGAACGACTTTTTATGTATCGTCTGATTATATAAGGTATATCTGTTGTTCTTGCCACCTTATTCAAGTCTGAAGTTCTGCAGTATTTTCAATGTATAATGGAGGAATGTCAAAATGCGAAAACGTGGGGGCAAAATAAAAGACTACGATTTTTCATACAACTTCCGGATTTTTTTTTGTTTGTGCTTGTTTATCATATATCAAATATAGTTTTTCTTCTAACAAAACTTGTAATCCATCTCGGCTCATGCCTAATTCATTCTAAATGTTTGCTAAGACGTGCTCAATGGTGGTGTAGTTTTTTTTTCTATGGACCCAATCGTGGTGCTAGTTAGGGGCACTTCTTTTGGGCTCCTGCTTATGCATAAGCTAGCTTCTGGATTTCGGTGGGGAGAAACTGTGGTGGGTAGAAGCTGTCAGAAACTCCTCAGGAGACTTCTTTTGGGCTTATACTGTTTTTGCTTATTTGTTGTGATAAGTTGTGAGATGTCCTTAACGCCCTTGGATTTGATAATTTCTGACTTATACTTATTTGCTGCGTTGAGTGTGAGAAATGACAAGAGTAAAAATAAAAAATATGAAAAGGCAAATAACTGGTCTCATAATATAATTTAGTACATGCCAAAATAAAAGAAATGTCATAGTAATTTCGAAATTACAATAACAAGAACTTCTCAAGCTGCTATTCCTTCAGCGATGCTCTGTCGTAGTGCACCCATGACGCTATCAGATGAAGATGGAGCGGCTCCACCAACATGAGATGCACTATCCGGATGTATATACGGGCACCGCTCAAACGTGGCAAAGTGCTTCGTATAGCTTACTGTCACGGATGAAGTTATGCAAACACATGCATGCAGTGATGATCTTCGTTTGCGTGAGAGGGTCGTGAAAATGTGGCATTGCAAGCAGAATGCGCCACTTCATCTTCAGAACACCAAATGCTCTTTCAATAGCATTTCTTAGATAGGAATGGATATAGTTGAATCTCTCCATCATGTTTTGTGGAGGCGCCCCTTGAAATTCAGGAACATGGTAGCGCTGCTCCTTGAATGGGGCGAGATAACCAATTCGGTTTGGATATCCAGAGTCAACAAGAAAGTATCTTCCTGCAAGTAGCAACAATATCAGAACATAACTATAGTATTTCTGAGTAAATAGATGCGAAATAATTACCAGCAGGAGGGTGTGGATAATTGGCGAAATGAGGCCGAGCATCAGTCCATACACGTGTATCATGAACAGATCCAGCCCATCCAGAAATAGCAAATATGAACCTCATGTCAAAATCACAGATTGCCATCACATTCTGACTTGTAAAACCTTTTCTGTTACTGTGTTTGACCTTCTCTTTTGAAGCAACTATGACAGGAATGTGTGTTCCATCAATTGCTCCAATGGCATCTTTGAAATGGGGCCAGAATCTAGGATGTGTAAGTTTATCATGAACTTGGGTGAAAGTAGGATCGTTAGGACTAATATAATCACCCGCCATACGATCAACACAGTCTAACACATGATGAAACTTGTTGCTAACAGTAGAAACACTATGCTCAAAACGATCTGCAGCTTGACTATTGGACTCAGGTGTGCCCAACATCCACAGAAACAAAGCTAGTGATTCTTTACTTGACATCTGAGAAGTGGACTGAAGGCCATAGTTAGCAACAAGAGTGTCATGCAGACTTGTAAAAACTGACCTCCTCATTCTAAAACACTTGTAGAATCTCTCTGGATCCTTCATCCTCTCCTCGACCCACTGTATTCCTGTCATCAATGGCACTCTTCTTTCCGCATAAGGAGCCTTTTCAACTTTCTCACAATCAACAATACAAGCCGCAAGCATCAAGCACATGTCAAACTCATCGCCAGAATCATCATTCATCTATAATTGGACAAAAAATAAATAAGATTCAAATACATGGACTAAAAATAAATACTAGTCTCATGACATAAGACAAACTGGAAGCAAATACTAGTCTCATGAAATAACAAATACAAATAGGAAGCAAGTACTACTCTGGTAACAAATACAAACAGCAAGCAATTATTATTAGTCTCATGACAAATACAAACTGGAAGCAAATATTTGTCTGATTACATAACAGATACAAACAGGAAGCAAGTACTACTCTGGTAACAAATACAAACAACAAGCAATTATTATTAGTCTCATGACAAATACAAACTAGGAGCAAATTATTAATCTCATAAATAATACATACTACTTCTTCTTGTTATGCTGCTCCCATGTCATCTTAACCAAATTAGCATAAACCATTTGAATTCAAAACTTGGACCTAACGATTATTTGCATTGACCTCTTCAATACACATGTCAAGAATACACGATGTGCCACGGCATTCCAACTAGCTTTCACTTGTTTCGGCTTTACAATCTAGATGCACAACAACAATGAAATTAACACTACTTAAATTACTAGCCTAACATTATCTTTTCGCAAAAAAAAAGGACTAGAAACCTACGGAGCACATCCAATACACCACTAGATACTACCAGATTAATTTCAACATGCAGTATAGCCATGTACCACCACATCCAGTACACCACTAGATACTAGTAGATCAATGTCAACATGCAGATCAACACATCGAGTAAGAAATTTAGAACAAGTAGAGTTGGTACCGGTGGCTGCGATGTCGACATGCTTCTGCGGGGAGGTGGCCGGTCGACCTTGCTAGGTAGGAAGGCGGCGGTTGGTGCCGGCCTGGTCGAGGACGGGAGGACACCAGGGCGGCCGGTCGGAGACGGGGAGGATAGGAGGTCGGCCGATCGGGGATGGGGACGTCGGGGACGGGGAGGAGAGCAGGGGGTCCGGTCGGGGACGGGGACGGTGTGGAGCGAGGCGGCGGGGATCTAGGCGGCGGGGAGCGGGACGGCGGCGGCCCGGCGGAACCCTAGCTCGTCAGCTCTCCTCACAGACACACGGGCTGGGGAAAGAACGGGGATATGAGCGAGCGAGCAGTTTCTTTTCTTTCTTTTGTCCTCTCTAATCGTTATCTTATGGAGTGGCATTTCATGTAATTTGCTACGACACGGAGGGCACTGCGGAATACCGGTTCGTGAGAAGCTCGGGAAACAGGTCGATCCCAGTTTCTGGAATTGCACTACGATGGCGCTTCGCGGTCCAGGGAAGCTCGCCACCAACCCGACACTTCTTTTGGGCTTCTGCTTAGGGCTGGACTAACGAGCTACTCGGCTCGTTAAGGCTCGGCTCGTTAAGACTCGTGATCATTAAGGCTCGAATCGTTAAACTCGTTAAGGATAACGAGCTAAATACAAAGCTTGGCTCTGTTCGTTAAATGTTCACGAGTGCTCGCGAGCAGCTCATTAAGAAAATACATCAGAAATCAGGATACATCAGACCGTCATGCATGTAAAAATGCATCGGTCCAGCCGTTCACAAGTAGGAATACATATACGCATCAAGCTAATTGAGCAAGCTAGCTAGTAATCATCAGAAACAAAGTAAGTGCTAGCGAGAAAATAGAATAGGAACTACGGACGCAGCCATGTGACATGCTGCTATCAAGCTTAACGAATAGCTCGTGAAACTCGCGAACTTGATTGTTTAGCTCGTTAGTGTTAACGAGCAAAAATTGCTGCTCAGCTCAGTTCGTTAAGATAACGAGCCGAGCTCAAACGAGTCGAACAGCCGAGCTTTCGTTAAGCTCGTCGAGCTTTATGTCCAGCCCTGGACCCCGAAGCCATCCGAGAAGACCAAAAGAAGTGACCCTTAAAAACAGTAGCCGGCCAGTGTTTTCGCGCAAGAGCTATCCTATTGCTATTTTTCGAAAGTAACACCTGTGGAACAGTTTAAACGGCGTTTGCTTAAAAATAAAAAATCAATCTACGTACGTACTGGTCGCAGATCTTTGCCTGCTCAATTTATGAACAGTAGCAGCAGCCTGCAGTCACTTTCACGAACAGCCAAGTGAGAGAGAGAGGTTGTTGCTTGGTCTGCGCCGTCTGGAAGTTCCAATTGCGGCCGCAGTTGCGAAGTGACGAAGCCCTGGATTAGTCGGTTTTGCTTTTGCATCGGGATATTTATAGTGGGCCCGCCAATTGTCCGAACGGCATGGAACAAGGACTGACGGCGGCCGTTTTGCTAGCTCCAAAGTTGGTTTGGTTTTGGCAACTTTTCATAGAGAAACAACTACTACTACTCCGTATCACCGAACTTTAGGTAGTGGTCGCCAAATTACATGTAACAACTTTTTGGGCCGTTTCGCTCCTGAGCCGGTGGGTAACAGACATGAGGGGGACAAGCGGCGCCGTAGTCTGTATAGTTCAGGATTCAGAACAGCGATAGCGCACAAATTAACCCATTAGTATATAACTGCGAGTTCTTCTAAATAGCTAGTGGTTTGTTTGTTCACACGTGAGGTTTAACGTTCCCAACTCTTACTTTTTCTTTGTTAACAATATATAAATACATATCATCATGCTGGTTCATGCATTGCAGTCGAATCCAACAAAGAGGTCGGCACACAATGGCGTGTGATCAAGCTAGCACGTGCACATGCATGTTTCGAGAGAGCTTTAGCAATTTCTTACCTAGAAAGCAAAAGGCTCGTTTGGCAAGCAACTAATAATGCCAAAAAAACAAAACAAAAACCGTCCTAATCGCTCACATGTTTAATTCACCAGTTGCCTTACACGTCATACTACGAATCAGGGTCTCATACGTCGTATTGTACGAGTGCACGTATTGCTGCGACCCACCACTATAAAACCGATCGGCTATGATCCTTATCTTTTTCTGATTTGGATTCTCTCACTTACAAAGAGGTGATGTCGAGTCATTGACACGTGGACCCACCAGATATCCTTATCCTTTGTCGGTATGGATTCTCGACTCTTGCTTAAAGTTAGGTCACTTTGAGTCATTGACATGTAAACTATAGGATTTTAAGTCGGAAAAGTGTTATAAAAATTGTTTTCACATGATTATAAAAATAAAATTATTGTAGTGTTATGTTCTCTTGATACTTATGTGAAAGCCTTGGAGCTAATTTTTATTTTTATTTTTTTGAACCACACTACAAGCAAAATTACCCTCTAAAGATGTTTGAGTACATAACTATTTTATATGAAATTTAGTGCAAACTAAAGAATGGACAAAAATTGCGAAAATGTCTCCTTTTAATTGGCGACTATCAAATAGATCAGAAAATGTTACGAGATTTAGATTAATTATTGAGTAATGGCAGCAAGTGATTGAGTTTAGTAGTTCCTCGTAGAAAATTATTGACGACTTCCATCGAATACGGCTTTCCACCGAATTCTATAGCAATCTATGAGATTCAGCGGATTTGGATTCCTTTTCTATATATCCACTCATGTGGCACTTTTCTTTCTTCCTACTACATACGATATTCAAGTGCCCGTTTTCCTTGTTACTCCATTTGCTTCTAGGGATAGATAGAGCCGGGGTGTTAATGAGAGTGTTGGTGCGGCCTGAAAAAGGGAACAGAATGCTCAAACCGGAACTTTCGAGCCGAGCTTCGAAACACAATTGCTTTACTAGCATGCCCAAGAGAATTTTTCTAAATTCCGCCCTCCGTTCAATCAAACTAAGTAAATCTAGATGCATAAAACTTCTAACGATTTCAATCCTCTAAATTTTCCATAAATTCTTTTGAACCAAGAGGCTCTTAGAGCAACTCCAGCCGTTGCCCCCCCCCCCCCAGGCCGAATTGCCGGCGATTTTTTGGGCCTGCTGGGGGGCGCCGGCGGAAAAAAAAACGGCGTGGGGGCAGCCCTATTCCCAGCCGTGTCGTCCCCCAACTTGGCGTTTTCTGGCGTTTTCCGGCGAAAATAATCATAGAACCCCATTTTACTAGTAAATCCATTATTTTTAAAGCAAATTTATCATTTGTATCAAATAATTCGACAGAAAAATTATTACAAATTGTTTAACAAATTATAAAATTTAAAACAAGTTTTTAAAATAAAATTACATAAAACCTAGACCTCTCCTTTGCGTCTCCACAGGTGCTCCACCAGATCTTGCTGCAATTGCTCATGAACTACTGGGTCTCGGATCTCCTGACGCGTTGCAAGGTAGGCAGTCCATGATTTCGGTACAGGCAGACGCTCGCTCTCCTCTGGATCCTCGCCCACGAGAGGACCCTGTCTGAAGTATGGCACCTTCTTCTCCTTCTCATCTACTGGATACTTCCACTCGCTCTCAATGATCATGTTGTGCAAGATCACACAACAAGTCATCACCTCCCACATCTGATCTTTCGACCAGGACATAGCGGGATACCGGACAACAGCAAATCGAGCTTGGATCCCACCAAATGCCCGCTCGACATCCTTTCTGCAAGCCTCCTGACACTTGGCAAACCAAGCTTGAGCCGTCTTCAGCACAGGGTTTGAGATGGTTTTCACAAATGTTGACCATTTTGGATAGATACCATCTGCCAGGTAGTATCCCTTGTTGTAATGGTGCCCGTTGATCTCGAAGTTCACCGGGGGAGCAATACCTTCGACAAGTTTGGAGAAGACATGCGAGCACTGCAGGACGTTGATGTCGTTGTTTGATCCTGGCATTCCAAAGAAGGAATGCCAAATCCAGGTATCATACGTAGCCACTGCCTCAAGTACGACACTGCAACTGCCTTTGTGCCCTTTGTACATCCCCTGCCAAGCAAATGGACAGTTCTTCCATTTCCAGTGCATGCAGTCGATGCTTCCTAGCATCCCAGGAAATCCTCTTTCTTCATTCTCGGCTAGGATCCGAGCAGTGTCTTCAGCAGTGGGTGATCGCAAATATTCAGGTCCAAATGCGCCAATTATGGCTCTGCAGAACCTGTAGAAGCACTCAAGGATGGTGGATTCGGCCATGCGCAGATAGTCATCCTGCGAATCAGCTGGAGCTCCATATGCAAGCAATCTCAATGCGACCGTGCACTTCTGGAGCGAGGAAAAACCAACCGTCCCGGTGCAATCCTTCTTGCAAACGAAGTAGTTGTCAAACTCTCGGGCGCCATGCACAATCTTAAGGAAAAGATGCCGATTCATCCTGAAACGGCGCCGAAATGTCTTCTCGCCGTGTACTGGATCGTCGGCAAAGTAGTCGGCATATAGCATGCAATACCCCTCGGTACGCTGGCGTGCCTTGCTCTTGCGCCAACCTGGTGCCGAACCACCGAGCTTCGGCTGTGCATCGGCGTCGTACAGGCCAACCAGACAGGCGAGCATCAGCAAGTGCTCTTCGTCGTCGGCGGCGGCAGAGTCGGCTTCCTCGTCCAGCAGAGCGGCGAGCATCTCCTCATTGTCGGAGTCCATCGAGGCAAAGCGTCGAACACCTCGCGGGCAGGGTGGAGGCGGATGTGCGCGAAGCTTGACCGCGACGGCAATTCTCGGGTGGAGAGGCGGATAGGGCGGGGAGGGGGATACGGCAGAGGGTGTCGTCGCGGTGGTTGGCGGTGGTTTTGGTGGCGAGCTCGCGGCGGAAGGGAGGAGTCGGTGCCGGCGACGGGGAGAAGGAGAGGAGGAAAGGACGAATCTGTTGGTGGAAAGGTGCGTTCTCTCGCCGACAGGGGTGGCCCGCGCGGTTTTCCCCTTTCGCCGCGCTGGGTTCGGCCTGGGACGCCGGATAAAATTTGGCCCAAATCCGGCGAAAAACGAGGCCTTGGGGGGTCCTGGGGGCACGACTACGGGGATAATGGATCGCCGGCGTCGAAAAGTTGTCCTGGGGGGGGGGGGCTTCGTGGGGGGACGGCTGGAGTTGCTCTTAATGCTCAGTCGACCCAAGCTTGAGGCGCCCACCGACACCACTCGGAAGTTGTTCACCACATTAGTTGCATCACTACTGCCTCAAATGGTCATCATGGTTGGCTAGTGGTGGCCAGTGGTCCTTCATTGTAGCTGTTTTGGGCGTTCTTACTAACTTGCTCATGAATCAATGTCGCTGGCTCATTTGTGTTGAGATACTGCAGCTCTATTATGTTGTTTTTGGCTTGTGGTGCAAGTACTTGCGTTGGTTGGGTTGCCTCATCGTCTTAATATAACCATGTGAGTGGTGGTGGCGACTAACAGTTTTCTTAGGATGGGAGGTGCCCGAGGCGGTGAGCATAGAAGTCGGTTGTTAGTTCAATATGACGGAATGACAATTGTCGAGTGCGACATGGTCAATGAAAAAACATCCTAATACCACTTCCAGCAAACTTCCCTCGATGGCGTATTGACTTTCAATTCATGCTAGGAGCCATCGAAAACCCATGACCTCGATGGCGTATTGACTTTCAATTCATGCTAGGATATCAATAACTCAAATGTCGAAGGGCATAGATGGTGGATTAAGTTATTGGCAAATTTTGCAATTGAGTATGTCTTTTCTCCCATCGAAAACCCATGACCTCGATGGCTCAATCAGGTAGTATCAACATTCTTGTGTTTTCTTTTCTTGTGAAGGTGTTGCCGAAATTCGGCTTCGATTGTGGTAATATTAGTCTTACATTTGTTGTTTGCACAGGAAAGATCCACATATGAGTAACATTTTTCTCAAACATGTTGCCTTGCAGTATTGTGTTCATTATATGACCAAAGTACTATTCTTTGACAACCATTATTATGACAAATTTGATGATTCGAGCTGAGATATCACTTGAGTTTATGGGCCACAAGAGGATCAAGCCAAATTGCAATTTTTTAGGGAGCTAGGATATATTAAGCCGCATGTGCATGCTAATTGGTTGGTCATGGGGGTTTTTAATTTGATAATAAAGGCTTGAAAATCATGATGATGGGATGATTTAGAATAATCATTGAAGGTCTAGAACTGAGAGAATTTTAGTTGCAAGGGAGGCATTTTAGATGAGCTAGTGAGGCTGGCAGCAATATCATCACAAAGATTAATATGGTGGTCATCATGAAGGAGTGGGAACTCAATTATCCTCAATATCAACTCTCCTCGGATACCTATGCCGTTTATGATCACTTGCCACTGTTTTTAAAGAAGATCAAGGTCGATAATTAGAAAGAATTCATATTCGAATCATTTTGGCTTAATTTCCTTATTTTTGTCAGGTTTTTTCTAATGCTTGGTAAAAGGATATCAGACTGTCTGCATGCAAAATTGAGTCGTATTGCTTTAAAGAAGTGAACCAAAGAATTGTTAGACTTCATTTTAATGATGCTATTGCGCATGAGGTAATTTTCCAGCTGGATGTCGCTCGGTAGGATAGGGAACCATTTAATGAACAAATCCAATTGCATACTTCACTTCATGCAAAACTGTTAGGTAATGCCATTGATAGATCCAGATGGCACATAATGGCTAGAATTACATGAATGAATTAAAGACAGAGATGCAATAGTCGTTTGTTTCATCTTCGGGCCAATGGGAGAAGGCATAAAAACATAGGAGTATTAATGTTCTAAAATCCAAGGGAGGATATGTCAGGCCTATAGATCCACTCCCAAAAATATGTGGATTATCCAGTTCGTTATGATGGTATTAGTGGCGGAGACATGGGCACAATAGGGGCCCTGGTCCCTCCTAACATGTAGTATTTTGTGTTAGACCCCCTAGTTTTGCTGCTAAAATCCCTAAAAATCTTACATTTAAATACTTTTGGCCCTCCCTATCAATTGACAAGAGAGATAAATTTCATCGACCCCCACCGTGCTTTTTTTTCTTGCTCTGCCCCTAGATATGCATGCAGAGAAAACTTCTCATGGCCACAAGAGTTATAGCGAGTGAATTAGACGTGATTTTAGACCCAATCAACGCATACCTTGGTCCCAGTAAAACCTCATGGGTGCCTTGTGAACCAAGACGAGGGAGTACATTTGTTTCCCTCTACTTAATGAAAAGATAGAGCACTTGCCATGTCCGTAAATACAAAAACTATGTTTGGTGCTTTTTTTGCCCCTGTTAATAGGATAGTGGGACAATTTCCAAAAATGATGGGCTCAAGATTTATTGTTCTTTTCATATTGTTAACTATTCATTCGATTTTGATGATTGTATCATTTGTAGTAATAAAATCATGGCTGTATATTTTCTCAAAAAAAAAAATGGCTGTATAAATAGCCTGCGGGGACGCACGTTCGGCGACTGTCTGCCCGAAAATTAACTCTCCCCCCAAGTGGCCAGATAAACTTGTCGTGGAAAGAGAGAGAAAAAAACGTGGAGGCTTAAACAAATGGATCAAAGCAAGAGTGCCAACATGGAATTGGCTCAGCAAAGCCAATCCTGACCGGTATAAATTCCACACATGACGCATCCAGATGGCTATAGCCATATGTGTCCAAAGTCCAAACTAAGCCCAGAGCACCGAGACATCGAACAGCCAGCCGATCGATCCATAACGATAATCACGAGACGTCGACGGCAGCATGGGAGCCGAGGCCGCCATCCATCTGCCCGCCGTGGTCCTCGTGCCGTTCCCGGCGCAGGGCCATGTCACGCCCATGCTGCACCTGGCTCGCGCCCTCGCCGCGCACGGCGTCACCGCCACCGTCGCCGTGCCGGACTTCATCCACCACCGCATCGCGGGCAAGGCTGACGCCGACCTCAGCGACGGCGGCGGCGTAACGCTGGTGTCCATCCCCAGCGGCATCGCCGAGGGCGATGGCGGCGACCCGCCGGGGTTCGCCGACTTCGCGGACGCCATGGAGCACCACATGCCGTCGCACCTGGAGCGCCTGCTCACGCGGACGCGCGCCGCGACGGGATGCCGTGTCGCGTGCGTCGTCGTCGACGTGCTGGCGTCGTGGGCCGTCCCCGTGGCCGAGCGGTGCGGCGTGCCGGTGGCCGGGTTCTGGCCCGCGATGCTTGCGAGCTACCGCGTGGTGGCCGCCATCCCGGAGCTCATGGAGAAGGGTCTCATCTCGGAATCTGGTACGGCATGCACGCTCCTCTCGCAGCTTCCTCTCTCTGTCGCCGGAGTACTCGCGCGTAACATGCATGTTAGAGCAAGAACAATAATATAGCCGGGTATTGGCTATAAGACAGTGTCATGTCATCTATAGCCAAACTAATAGCCAACAAGTATAATAGTTGGCTGTAAATATGGGCTACTTTATTGATAGATGGCCCACCTTCCACTCTCACAAAGTGCATAGGAGCACGTGCTGCAGCTGGCTCTTGCATGAGAGACCGCTTATATTCTCTCTCCTATCCTCTCTTCTCCATGTAAGCACAAATATATTATTTTAAACCTTACAGCCGGCTGACTGGATCTTATTGTACTTGCTCTTAGAGAGTTGACCTGGCGATCACTAAAACAAGAGTTTAATCATGGGAGGTTCATTGGTCTTGCATATGCTTCGTTGACATCCATTCCCAGTCTTGCATGTCGATGCCATGCCACACGCCCTCACATGCTAGCTTTTGCATGACTGCAACAGCCGTCATTTATGTCCGGTTTAGTATGAGGAAGCATGATCCTAAATTCTAGCTCGAAGCACCATGATGCTTTCCACATATAAAAAAGTCTCACGGAGACTGAGATCTATCTCCACCCATCAAATATGACGCTGTTTTTTTTTTTTTTTTTTTTGCTTTTTCAGCTGTTTTTGAGAGAAGTTTCTCCACATAGGCTTCTCCCACAAATCGGAATCTCAAATTTGTTTCGAACAAATTTGGGATCCGGACTTTCGAGAGAAACTGGTGGGAAAAAGCTTTTCTCAGAAACCGTTGGACAAGCCGAAATTAAAAAAGTGAGCCTGAGGTAGTGTTAACGTTGAACGTGCATGTCTCGGTGTTTTCTTCTGTCAGCCACATCAACTTGAGGTGCATACAATAGCTGCTTTGAGAACTGGCGATAATGCCCAAATATGATCGGGACCCGTCTTTCTTTTTCGTTTGGTCCCTCTCCAGCGAGTGCTCTCTGGATCTGATCCATCTTGTCTTGGGGCCAGCAGCAACACACTCCTTATTCGTACTATATTTCTGAGGCATGTACTTTCTAGCGTACATTTTAATTAGCTTGTTTTTGGATCAGGAGGTAACTCGCAAAGTTGACCATAGCTGCCTCGGCGAATCAGCAGTCGACACGTGATTGGTTCTCTCATTCCCACATACTGCTTAGGGAGGGTATAATATCATGGCAAGATATGCATTACGTTCGCACATGTAGAGGGGATAATTACAACGAATATTTAAGGTTTTATGAGTCATCTCCACATAAGAGGTCGATCTTAGCTACGTCCATGACAGTGGCGGAGGACGGAAAAAATTAAGGTCGGGCGAGCTCTAAAGCTAAAAAAAGGCATTTGCCTGACTGGCAACCCGCCTACAACCATTGCACGCCTGCGTCCTGCTAGGTTTAGCCACCACCTGCTGAGCCACCCGCCGTTAAGAAAGATTTTTTTTAGCTTAAAGTTAAGCAAGATTGTTGATGTTACTTTTAAGATTTCAAATATTTGCATACATTAAGCAGTATACACAATATAGTTAAAGTAGCAGTTTGGCTGCTAATTCTAATAGTCGATAGTCAATAGATCAACAAAAACGACAAAGAATAATGGAGCAAACAAGAGACTAAATGTTTTACTTTTTTTGCACAAAACTACACCTTTTAGTTTTTTATGGTAACTACACGCTTTAGCTAGAAACTATCGTTGGACCTGGATGACCCACCAAATTGAAGTTGTTGCTTACCCCTTCGCATCATTAAAGGCCCAATAGCCACGGCCCATGCGCTGTTAATCTTCTTCTTCACTTACGCGTACGGAAGCTACGCACGCATCTCTAATGGCGCCGCCGCGACCTGCTAGATTTGGCCCTGGCTAAACGCATACGTATAAACTAATTTTCGTTCAGAGTCAAGGTAGGGCGGCCGCCCGACCTCGCCCTACCGAGAGCTCCGCCACTGGTCCATGAACTGTTCCGTAGAGAAGCCAAAGGATCTGCCTTTTTCTTCATTAGACACGTACGAATGAAATACAGCGACTGTGTGTGAAGTACAGTAGAACTTTCTTCTTTTTCCATATATGGATATACGAATAGTCTTCCCAATTATATCTGTGAACTAGTATCTCCGTTTTTAATATAAGATGTTTTAATTTTCTTTCTAATTCGGATATGTAACACGTTTACTCATTTTAGTCCGTATCTAGACCAAATTAAAATATCTAAAACAACTTATAATTTGAAATGAAGGAAGTACCACTGTGTGGCATGCGGAAGACGACAAGATGACTTGGCCTTACCAGTCCATCGATTAGTCCAGAAGCAAACACGTACCACGTACTGGAAAGTACATCTAGTGAAATGACGGCGGTTGCCAACTTGGTCCTTTGGTATGGTAGATCGGATGCATGATTAAGCGTCACCAGTCACGGCACGTGGGATCGATGGTGCATGATCTGGAACTCATATCATAAGTTGTACTCTCAACATAGCCTCAGTTGTACAGATTGTCTCTGTACAGTGCACATCCCGTGTATGCAAATCGTAGCCGGGGTTTTGCGTTTCGCCGCCGTTGATTTTACGAACGAACGTGCAGGTACCCCTCGATCATGGCCAAACCAGTCCGACTCCGACGACGACGGGGTAAGCAAGGAGCAGATGATTCGAGCCCTCAAGATCCTGCCGGCACACGCGGAACTGAAGGACGAAGAGCTGCCATGGCTCGTAGGCGATTCGGCTACCCAGAAGTCGAGGTTCACGTTCTGGCTCCAGGCTCTGCACCGCGCGCGGAGCTTCCGCTCGGTCCTCGTCAACTCCTTCCCCGGCGAGGCCGCCGGCGGTGTCGCCGCTGCTGACGACGACGACGGCCATCCAGCGCGGCACAGCCCGCGGATCTTCCCCGTAGGGCCGTTGCTAGCGGCCGGCAGCGTGGGCGACACCATGGTCGAGCCGCGCACGAAAGGCGACACCGCCGCGGTGGCGCCGTGCAAGCAGCAGTCCAGCATGTGGCAGGCAGACTCGACGTGCATCGGCTGGCTGGACAGGCAACGTGCAGGGTCAGTGGTGTACGTCTCGTTCGGCAGCTGGGTCGGGCCGATCGGTCCCGAGAATATCCGGGAGCTCGCGCTGGGGCTGGAGGCCACCGGGCGCCCGTTCCTGTGGGCGCTGAAGAAGGACCCGTCGTGGCGCGCCGGGCTCCCGGACGGCTACGCCGCCGCCGGCCGCGGCAAGGTGGTGGACTGGGCGCCGCAGGAGGACGTGCTCGCGCACTCGTCCGTCGGGTGCTACCTCACGCACTGCGGCTGGAACTCCACCGTGGAGGCCATACGGCACGGGGTGCGCCTCCTGTGCTGCCCTGTCTCCGGCGACCAGTTCATCAACTGCGCCTACATTACTGGGGTGTGGGAGATCGGGATCAAGCTCGGTAGCATGAGCAAAGACGAGGTGAGGGAATGCATCGACCGGATCATGGAAGGGAAAGAGGGGAGACGTCTGCAGGAGAAGATGGCCGGACTGAGGGAGAAAGTCGTGACGGATGAGGCGAAGAGTTTGGCACAGAGGAATGTGAAGTCCTTCGTGAACGAAATTAAGAGCGACTACCCGTTGTCGATGCAGATGTACAGCATATTGTAGGGGTGGATTAATGTTATGTATATATATGCACATTATCTTGTGAAAATTGTATATTTTTTGGTTAGGGATTTGCTAATTCTCAGTCGCCTGATTTTTTCTTACGTCTCAATCACCCACAAAAATATGTATGAGTTGCACTTTTCTGTGAGAAATGTGCAATTGCACTTTTCTGTCAGAAAAGTGCAACTCGTTCCGGTTGCACTTTTTTTGAAATGTAGTTGCACTTTTCTGAGTTGATTGAGACTTAAGAAATTCTAATTTATGTCTCAGTCACCCACAAAATGTGCATGAGTTGCACTTTTCTCTGAAAAATGTGCAGTTGCACTTTTCTGCCAGAAAAGTGCAACTCGTTCTAGTTGCACTTTTTTGAACTATAGTTGCACTTTTCTGAGGTGATTGAGACTTAAGAAATTCTCAGTCAACCGAGACATAGGCAAACCCTTTTGGTTATCTGATATTTCTTGAATTCAAGCCAGATTTCTGAGTTTTTTTACCAATATATGTAAGCAGCCCCCCCCTCATAGTTCGAAAGGTTCCACTTGAGACATCTAGTGATAAGAAACAACAACAAAAATGGCCCGGTCCCGTGCTGCTCCCTCGCGGCATCGGGGCGTCAAACCCTAGCCGGTAGAGGAGGGCAAATCGAGCTCGCCCCATCGCCGCTACCGTCGGTGTGTCCTCGTTGCCGAAGCCCGTACGGGCGTCGTTTCTAGGGGTGTGGGTGGCTGCATCCCATTACCCGGTAGTTCTGGAGATTTGGTTCTGATGGCCATGCGAGGCCTCGACAAGGGCGGTCGGTGGCAGGACTTGGTCCAGTTTGCGATCTGCAGGGGAGGTTGGGTTGCAGCTTGTGGTCGGCCGGCTAGAGCAGTAGGAGGTTGAAAGTGCATGGTTCCCCCATGCATGTTTTTGGTAATTAATAACAATTTCTATGGACTAATATTTGCGTTGAGCTATATTTATAGGTGTCCATTAGCTTGCTTGTCTCCATTTGTTGGAGTCAAGGTCTTGCTTGTTCTCCATGTGTTGGAGTCGAGATTAAGGGAAGAAGATCATTTGTTGATCAAGGCCAAGGTGTTCGTCATCAAGATAAAGGACAATTGAAGATATGCCGAAGAGATGCTTCTCCCATCTTGGTGTATGGGGGAGCCATGTGAATCTTCACCAAGCGAAGCGCAATCGAGAAAGTTGGTGCGTCTTGAGGAGATGAAGATCGTCTTCATTGACCTCAAGTGGATTAATGCGCAAGGCAAAGGTATGATCTTGATAGGGCTTTTATTTTACCGGTCTCATGATGTTAGTTGAGAGACCGGGTTATAGGATAGATAGCCGTACTATCAAGAGGGGCTCTCGACCGAGTTTCGTGATCGTATCGTTCGTGGAAAACTCAAACTTTTGCATCCATGCAATCATCTTTATTGGTTCTTATTTGTCTCATATCGTGGTGTGGTCTTGGTGCTTATCGTGCTTGTCATGACAAGGCTAAGTTAACCGAAAACGGTTTGCATTTGCGTCTTCGTTTGTGTTTTCGGTATTGGCGATTTTGCCGGTTCATCCGTGCGGAAGATTTATATCTTCCATCTCGTTGCAAAATCTCCATTGCTTGTTTGCCTTTTACAAAGGTTGCTTTTGTCGTCCTCTTTCCAACAAAATTGGTTTCGCTTCTTTTGGACTTCATTTGCAAAAGATATTTCGTTTCCGGTATGCGAAATAGAGGTTGATCTTTTCCCCTTTGGTTTTTATAATATATTGTTGGACCATGATGTTTCTCTGCATATTCTTGTTGTGCTCATTGTGACGATTCCAACAAGTCCAAGATTATCAAATACGGAGTTCATATGCAAAAATTATGGGGCTTTGGATTTGCTATTTGGATCTGGCCCGGAGTGTGTCCGGAATCTTCGGCCTGGCCGGAGTCTCCGACCCTCTGGACCGGAATCTCCGGTCTTCTATTTTTTCGCAGCCGAATGGATTTGTGTGGTGCGCTTCTGGACTGGGGTCCGGAGGTACCCCGGAGATGGACCGGAATCTCCGGCCCACCGGAGTCTCCGGCCCAAGGGACCCGGAATCTCCGGCCCCGGGTTTTCTCAGCTCGTTTGCCTCTTTGTGGTGCGGTACTGGATAGGGGTCCGGAACACCCCCGGAGAGGGTCCGGAGTCTCCGGCCAGGCCGGAGTCTCCGCCCCTCTGGATCGGAATATCCGGCCCACCCCGATGATCCGTAGTGCCCGGAGCCTGGCCGGAATGTCCGGCCCAGGTCGGAGTCTCCGACCCACTTACACCGGAGTCTCCGGCCTGGGAAGGCTGTAACGGCTAGTTTTTGGGGGAAGCTATAAAAAGCCTCCTTCTTCCCCAAAACCTGGCTGCTGGTTCTTGCTCACTTGTTTTCCTCTCTCCTACATTGTTGCTAACCTTGTGAGATTGATTCCTCTCAATCCCTCCAATGATTCTTACCCCAAACTTAGGGATTCAAGAGAGTAGATCTAGATCTACCTTTCCACCAATCAAAATGCCCTCTAAGTGAGGGAAACGAGTGGATCTAGATTTTGGGGTTGCTTTGTGTTCATCCCCTTTGTTCTTCCTCTCTTGTTCCCCCCAAATCATTTGTTGCTTGGTTGGAATTTGAGAGTGAAGGATTTTGACCACTTTGTGTGCTCTTGCCTCTTGCATTTGTTGCATCGGATTGCTCTCCCTACGGTGATACGTGAGGATCGACGTTGAGAAGCTTGTTACTCTTGGGTGCATTGTGTTCCCAAGAGCTTTGTACCTCTTGGGTGGATTGTGTACCCTAGACGGTGGTGGTGCCGTGAAGACTTCGACTTGTGAAGCTTCGGCAAGGTTTGGGAGCTTCCAATTGAGTTGTGGGTGTGTGCCCCAAGAAGAGTTGTAAAGGGCTCCGGAATCCGCCTCGAAGGATTCCGATAGTGGAAGGTGAACCAAACCCTTGGGTGCGGTTCATCGGAGAATAGGGTAAGGCCTTTGTGGCATCTTGAGTAGGCCTCTTGTGGCGAGCTCACACCCCTCCAATGAGACGTACTCCCTTAACAAGGAGGAACTCGGGAATACATCCTCGTCTCCGCGTGCCTCGGTTATTTCTATACCCGAGCTTTTACTTATGCACTTTACATTGTGATAGCTTTCGTGCTTGAAGTTTATATCTTGCTATTGAAAGTGCATGGTTGCTCCCATGCATGGTTTTGTTAATTAATGACAATCTCTATGGACTAATATTTGCTTTGAGCTATATTTGTAGGTGTCCATTAGCTTGCTTGTCTCCATTTGTTGGAGTCAAGGTCTTGCTTGTTCTCCATGTGTTGGAGTCAAGGTTTAGGGAAGAAGATCATTTGTTGATCAAGGCCAAGGTGTTCGTCATCGAGAGAAAGGCCAAGTGAAGATATGCCGAAGGAGTGCTTTCCCCATCTTGGTGTATGGGGGAGCGTCATGCGAATCTTCATCAAGCAAGGCGCAATCAAGAAGATGGTTCGCCTTGAGGAGACCTCAAGTGGATTAATGCGCAAGGCAAAGGTATGATCTTGATAGGGTTCTTATTTTACCGGTCTCATGATGTTTAGTGAGAGACCGGATTATAGGATAGATAGCCGTACTATCAAGAGGGGCTCTCGACCGAGTATCGTGATCGTATCGTTCGTGGACAGCTCAAACCTTTGCATCCATGCAATCATCTTTATTGGTTATTATTTGGATCTTATCGTGGTGTGGTCTTGATGCTTGTCATGCTTGTCATGAAAAAGCTAAGGTCACCGAAAACGGTTTGCATTTGCGTCTGCTCTTGTGTTTTCGGTAGTGGAGATTTTGCCGGTTCATTCGTGCGGAAGATTTATATCTTCCATCTCGTTGCAAAATCTCCATTGCTTGTTTGCCTTTTTCAAAGGTTGCTTTTGTTGTCCTCTTTCCAACAAAATTGGTTTTACCTCTTTCGGACTTCAATTGCAAAAGATACGGCTTTTCCGGTTTTCAAAAAGGGAGGTTTTTCCCGGCGTGTCCTTTTTAGAGAGGTCAAACTCTCTCCTTATGATTTCCTCCTCAAATGATGGACAATGATGTTTCTCTGCATGATCTTGTTGAACTCTTCGTTGCGATTCCAACGAGCCCAAGATCATCGAAAACGGAGTCCGGATGATTAAGTTATGTTTTTCTCGTACCGGTTGTTCTGCAGTTTTTTTGTCCGGCGGTAGTACCGCTCCAACCCGGAGCGGTGCCGTAGCTGCCCAGCAGTACAACCTCCAGCGGTAGTACCGCTGGTGCTACCGCCAGAGGTACCGTTGGGCAAGTTTTGGCTTCGGGTATGCGGTTCGGTACCTCAGTGGTTGCTGCCTCGTTCTACCGCTGGGATGGCTTAGCCCTTGCGGCTAAGTGTCCACCGGTAGTACCGGCAGGACATCGGTAGTACCGCCACCTGGGGTCAGCGGTACCTCCCACAGGGTACCGCTGCCGCTGGAGTCGGTTTACACGCGGTACCGGTCCACATACCTATAGCGGTAGTACCGCTGCTCCAGCGGTAGTACCGCCGTGCAGTTTTTCTGCACATAACGGCTAGTTTTTGGGGAGGCTATAAATAGCCCCCTTCTTCCCCCAAGTGCTGGTTGGTCGTTTTGCTCACTTGCTTTTCTCTCTCCTCCATTGTTGCTAACCTTGTGAGCTTGATTCCTCTCCATCCCTCCAATGATTCTTGCCCAAACTTAGGGATTCAAGAGAGGAGATCTAGATCTACCTTTCCACCAATCAAATTCTCCTCTAAGTGAGGGGAACCTAGTGGATCTAGATTTGGGGTTGCTTTGTGTTCATCCCCTTTGTTCTTCCTCTCTTATTCCCCCAAAGCATTTGTTGCTTGGTTGGAATTTGAGAGTGAAGGACTTGTCCACTTTGTGTGTTCTTGCCTCTTGCATTTGTTGCATCGGGTTTCTCTCCCTACGGTGATACGTGAAGATCGACGTTGAGAGCTTGTTACTCTTGGGTGCATTGTGTTCCCAAGAGCTTGTTGCCTCTTGGGTGCATTGTGTACCCTAGACGGTTGGAGGTGCCGCGAAGACTTCGAGTTGTGAAGCTTCGGCACGAGTTTGGGAGCCCCCAATTGAGTTGTGGGTGTGTGCCCCAAGAGAAGTTGTAAAGGGCTCCGGAATCCGCCCCGAAGGATTCCGATAGTGGAAGGTGAACCAAACCTTTGGGTGCGGTTCATCGGAGAATAGGGTGAGGCCTTTGTGGCATCTTGAGTAGGCCTCTTGTGGCGAGCTCACACCCCTCCAACGAGACGTACTCCCTTAACAAGGAGGAACTCGGGAATACATCCTCGTCTCCGCGTGCCTCGGTTATTTCTATACCCGAGCTTTACTTATGCAATTTACATTGTGATAGCCTTCGTGCTTGAAGTTCATATCTTGCTATCACCTTGTTGCTTTAATTGCTTAGCATAAGTTGTTGGTGCACATAGGTAACCCTAGCATATTAGGTTGTTGGCTTGGTAATTTAAACACATAGTTTTATTCCGCAATTATCAAGCCCCTAATTAGAAAAAGTGTTAATCGCCTATTCACCCCCCCCTCTAGGCGACATCTCGGGCATCGTTTGTTCTTTCAATTGGTATCAGAGCCTCGTCTCTCTTGTTTGGCTTTACCGCCTAGAGAGTAAAGATGTCGTCTAGTGATTTAGTGCACAATTCCATGTCTATATTCAATGGCACAAATTTTAATGTTTGGAAAACTCATATGCTTAGACACTTACGGGTCTTGGACCCCAATATTGAGCGTATCTTAGATATAGGTTTTTCTCCTCCGAAGGACTACGAAAGTACGACTTTAGAGATTGAGAAAAACTTATATCTAGATGCTCTAGCTTCTAATGAGTTTTGCAAATTTGTGAGTGTTGTAGTTTTCGAGTCAATCATGCCTCTCCGGGATGCTCATGAGTTTTGGACCAAGCTTCAAGATAAATATGGAGTGTCCAACTCTATTGAGGATGATTGCTCTCCCTCCACCTCCGGCCGTGACGAGTTCTCGTCTTCGTCTACTTCACCAAAATGTGGTAAGCCACAATCCAATGTAATGGTGAGTAGTGATAGGCTTTGCAATTTGGATAGTGAGCTCGTTGTTGATGATCAATTATCTCTATCTTATTACAATGCTTCATCTTTGGACATAAACACACATAGCACCATAAATGATTTACATGCTAGTGTTGATTGTCCTCGCATATCATCTAAAACTTGCTTCGATGAATCTCTTTATGATATGCTTGCTTTATCTTGTTGCCATGATAAAAATGTTTGTGTTCCCTCTAAATCTTGCATTGATAATAATGTAGAGGAAACCAAATTTGCTATGCAACAAGATATGAACTTAAGTAGTTCAAAAATTAATCTTTCCTCTTCATCCACCTATCATTGCCTCATGGCTAAATCTTCTTCTAGCAATGATAATAATAATGATGATAATGATGATGATAATAATGATGAAGAAGATGATGTGGAAAAGGTTAATGCTATGCTTCAAAATAAAGGTCTAGTGATTCTTAAAGCCCTTCCTAGCAATAAAAGTGCCCAAGCTAACCTCTTTGAAATCATGAGCACTCTTATTGAGCGTGGGGAAACTATTGAGGCTTTGCAAGCTAGCCTTGAAGAAAAGGGTAAGATTGAAAGGGATGATGCTATGGAGAAAGCATCGTTAGAAGATGCTCTTGAGGAAGAGCAAGGGACTCGTGCTTCTCTTGAGGAGAAACTAGATTCTATCGAGGAGTCTCATAACGAAATAATTGCTAAAATCGTTAAAGAACGTGACCATGCCATTGCTAAATATAAGGTCACGAAAATAGAAAATGCTAGATTAAATGAAGAACTTGCTAAGATTTCTTCTTCCATCCCTAATGTCAATGATGCTTGTGCTACTAACTCCATTTCTTGTGAAGCATCTACCTTGAAGGAGAATGTTGAGCTAAGAGCTCAACTTGAGTTGCTAACTAGCAAGTATGAGGAGTTGGAAGCAAGTCATAAAAAGCTATCTAGCTCTAATGATGATCTTCTAGCATCCTATGGGAAGTTGGAAGAAAATCATGAAAAGCTATCTAGCTCTAATGATGAACTTCTTGCTTCCTATGCTTGTCTTAAGTTAGCTCATGAGGCCATCACTACAAAGGTAACATCAAGTGAGCCTCATGTGGATATTAGCACAACTTTAATTAAAAATGCTATATTGCCATGTGCTAGTCCTAGTAGTTCATCCACTAAAAATGTTGGTACATCATGTGATGAATTACTTGCTTTGCCTTGTTGCTCTAACAATGATGCATCTACCTCCTCTAGTACTTGTGTTGTCACTAACCATGTAGAGAAGAGAGGAGAGCTCAAGGCCCAAGCCACTTCTTTGAAGAAAGGTTTGGAAAAGCGTCATGAGGGGAAGAGGGCACTTGACAACATGTTGAGTGTGCAACAATCCCCAAATGACAAGAGTGGACTTGGATTCAACTCCAACATCAAGAACAAGTCCAAGGTTGAGAAGAAGAAGGGCCAAGTTCAAATCAAGAATCCGGCCAACATCATTTGCTTCAAGTGCAAGCTAGAAGGGCATCATGTTCGTGATTGCCCAATGAAGAAGAAGAAGCCTCTTAGTGAGAAGCAACTAGGGAAGCGGCCTCTTGTTCAATCTCGTGCTCAACCACGGGTTGAACAAAGACCACCTCCTAAGAAGACTCAAGTCAACGCTCCTCAAGTTGAGGAGCCTATTAAGAAGAAAGAGAAGAGTCGGTGTTGCTACCTTTGCCGTGGCAAGGGTCACTTTGCTTCTTCATGCACCGTCGGTAACCCATCCAACCCTATCATAATTGATGATATTTATTCTCTTGGGAAGGATAGAAGTGGCAATGTGTTTGCCAAGTATGTGGGAGCTCAAAGTGGTGTCAAGAAACGCACCATTTGGGTTCCCAAGCCTATTGTGACTAACCTCTTAGGACCCAACTTGGTTGGGGACCAACAAGCTTCAACTTGATCAATAGGTGTTTAGTGGAGGACATTGGTGACTTGGCTATTTTTGAAGAATTAAGGGATCTTCATGGGTTTATTTCTCAAGCCAAGTCAATTGGATTATCACATATCTATCTCATATCCAATTCTTCCTCCTTGCGGTAACTTGTATTTAATTCATATATTCATTGAAAGTTGCTTGCTCCCTTGCATGTGTTAGTTTTGTTCCTAGCATGTGTTTGTATGTGATATGCTCCTTTCTTACTTATCTTGTTATTCAAGGTGGTGTATGTTAGTTGTGTATCATGTATGTGTAATTTGTGTGTTGAGCTTTATTGAATCTTGTGTGGATTTCATTTGGCTCTTTGAGATATTAATGGACTATCCCATTTTGGGGGAGTGAAATGCTTTGTGCACTTCACAAACCTAAAAATGTGTGTACATGAAGGACACCACCTAGTATTGATATTTCAATATTATCTAGCTACTATGTGGTATGTCATATTCATGAGAAATTCAAATTCTACATGTCCATTAATTTCTCTAGTTGGTTTTATTTGCCTCTTGTTTAAAAATAAAATGAATTATCACATTATGGGGGAGTAATAAGCTATGTGCATATTACAATCCCATAAAAATGTGAACATTTGAGGTTTGCCACTTAGAGTTGATATTGTACATTATCCATTTCCTATGTGGCATGTTTACTCAAACAAGTTCCAATTTTCCTTTGTGGTTACCCTTTGGTTCTTGTTTGTGTGAGGTTGCTTGGTGTGGTTTTTCTCTAATATGCATTTCCATATATTATGTGAGAAACCATTTGTTTCCGTTTATTCTAACCATGGCTTTGCCGGTTGGTTCGAATAATTGAAACTACCAACAAACCTCTTTAAAAATGGTGTTTTAATTCCTATCTTTTGCCATTTGCTAGTTTGTGGTGGAGTTGGTCTTGTACATCATTCCTTTATACCACAGAGAAATTTCTCCATATACTCCTTGTTCATGACAAGTGATTCTAGTAATTGTGGTGGATTTTGTAGATCATCTTCACATTGGCACTTGCCTTTAAATTGCTCTATTTATTGCCCTCTTTGCCTCTTGCAAGGATCCTATCTTTCAACCGGTAGTGCTTAGTGTTTTAGATAAAATATGGAGAGTAATGATCCCTTGTGCATGCGTTTTGTATTCAAATGCAAATATATAAGATAAGGCATAAATATTGGGGGAGCATTCCTTTTTATTTAGAACACTAACCTATCTATCAATTTTTGATCCTTTCAATTGGCATTTGTTTCTTTATCTTGTGTTGGTACCTTCAATTGGTATTAATTGGAATTTAATATCTTCCCATAGATATTTGTTCCAATTAATATTTTTTGTGGGAGTCTTGATACCTTTGTTGCCTTATTTTCCTTTACTTGATTTCGGTCAAGTATCACCCTCTTTTTGGTATCTTTTCTCCTAGTTGATATTTTTGTTTTTAATTGGTATCTTATTTTCAATTGGTGTCTTTTCAATCATGTGTTGTTTGATTTGATTCCTATTGATATCACACTTCATGTGTTGATTTGGAGTTTGATATAATTTGGACAACCTTTAGTGTCACACTCTCGTGTGCTCTCCTCTTGGTTTACTTGGTGTTTTTGTCCAAATTGTATCTCGTTTGGATCTTGAAAGACTTTGTATGTATATCCTTTAACATTTATATTATATGGCATGCTAGTCCTTTTAGTTCCAATATATAGGGGATACTCCACCGAATCCTAAATCGGCTAAGATGTGCATGAAATTCAATTTCATATCTATATGCACATATTTACGTGGAGTGTTTCCTATATATTGTAGTTTATCTAACTACTATGGGACCCAATGAGTTTGGGAACCATTTTGTACTCTAATTGTGTTTTAGGTACAATGGAGATGCATTGGATGCTTGCCTCATTCATAAGGAAGGTGTTCTCACCGTGTGATTGTCGGAGTCAAGCTTTGATGACAAACCAACTCTCATCATCTTCATCTTCAATGCATCTCGGTAACAAGTATCTATCCCATGCATACCTTTCTAGTATTCAACCTTGTGTAGGTTGCCTCTTGGCATGAAAGCTCTTATATGCAATTGTTGTGGTTTTGGCTTTTTCCTTCACTTAATATATCTTTGTGATATGTGTGTTGAATTTGCAAAAACCTTTCTTCAATTGATATTATTTCCTTGTGATACTTGTTGCCTATTTCAAAGCATCTCCACTATCTCTTGTTCCCTTAGTGATATGTGTGATGCATTTGATATATTTGAAGTCCATTTATGTACAATGAGATAAATTTGAGCTATGTGCTATGCTTTTAAGCAACAATCTCATTTGTATATTTATGACTTCCTTTTGGATACCTTGTTATCTTTTTCCCGGACCATTTTGTATGTATATGTTTCTTTGCGGATGTATATCTTCAATGGTTTGTCTAATAAGAAACCTATACATATGAGAGAGGTCATCTTTTAGTTGGTATCCTATTTCTTTTGAGCCACCTTGTTTTTCATCTATAATTCTTTGGTGGTTCCAAATTTGTCTCATGAGTGCTTGTCTTATTGTTTATTGGTATCTTTGCACACTCATGTATTTTTGAAGATCTTTGACTTCATGCCTACCATGGTGAGCATGTTGAATTTTATTGGCTAAATGCTCTCACTAGCTTTTGGCATTTTCAATTGGTTTTAGTTTCCAATTGGTATCCCTAAGCTTGTGAATATATTTCTTTAAAAGATCTCTTTATCTCGGTTGGGCCTATCTTATGTTGAATTTTTGAAAATTGGTATCTTTTTATGGCTCAACCACATCTTTGGTGCAAGTGCTATGATTTGCTTTTGCATTATGCACAATTGCACTTGTTGAGTGTTCTAGATGATTTTGGGGGAGTGAGGATTCCATACTTGTGCACTCCTTATTTGTGCATGAACATTGGGGAGCTTCTCCGTTTTATTTAGAAATCTCACTTTGGATCTTGTTGATTGCTTTTCTCCTTTGTGGAGATGTTTAAAATGGTTTCATCTTCTTTTTGCAATCTTTGGATCCTCAATATAGTTTGATTTCCTCTAATTATTCGTCAATGAATAAGTGCATTTGATTTCACTCATATCTTGAGTAATGCACACCTTTATGGAGGAACTCATATTATATTGGCTCTCTAAATTTTTCTTCCCATTTCGGCAATCGATGCCAATGGGGGAGAAGTTTAGAGGGTTTAAGGGAATTTGGATTTTATGCTTTTGTTGCATTTGCCTTTAATGCGCTTTGCATTCTTGCTTGTCTGTCATGCAAGGATGCTTTATTCATTATATAAACCCTCTTAAACGGGATTGTCATCAATTACCAAAATGGGGGAGATTGAAAGTGCATGGTTGCCCCCATGCATGGTTTTGGTAATTAATGACAATCTCTATGGACTAATATTTGCATTGAGCTATATTTGTAGGTGTCCATTAGCTTGCTTGTCTCCATTTGTTGGAGTCAAGGTCTTGCCTGTTCTCCATGTGTTGGAGTCAAGGTTTAGGGAAGAAGATCATTTGTTGATCAAGGCCAAGGTGTTCGTCATCGAGAGAAAGGCCAAGTGAAGATATGCCGAAGGAGTGCTTTCCCCATCTTGGTGTATGGGGGAGCGTCATGCGAATCTTCACCAAGCAAGGCGCAATCAAGAAGTTGGTTCGCCTTGAGGAGACCTCAAGTGGATTAATGCGCAAGGCAAAGGTATGATCTTGATAGGGTTTTTATTTTACCGGTCTCATGATGTTTAGTGAGAGACCGGATTATAGGATAGATAGCCGTACTATCAAGAGGGGCTCTCGACCGAGTATCGTGATCGTATCGTTCGTGGAGAGCTCAAACCTTTGCATCCATGCAATCATCTTTATTGGTTCTTATTTGGATCTTATCGTGGTGTGGTCTTGGTGCTTGTCATGCTTGTCATGACAAAGCCAAGGTCACCGAAAACGGTTTGCATTTGCGTCTGCTCTTGTGTTTTCGGTAGTGGAGATTTTGCCGGTTCATTCGTGCGGAAGATTTATATCTTCCATCTCGTTGCAAAATCTCCATTGCTTGTTTGCCTTTTTCAAAGGTTGCTTTTGTTGTCCTCTTTCCAACAAAATTGGTTTTACCTCTTTCGGACTTCAATTGCAAAAGATACGGCTTTTCCGGTTTTCAAAAAGGGAGGTTTTTCCCGGCATGTCCTTTTTAGAGAGGTCAAACTCTCTCCTATGATTTCCTCCTCAAATGATGGACAATGATGTTTCTCTGCATGATCTTGTTGAACTCTTCGTTGCGATTCCAACGAGCCCAAGATCATCGAAAACGGAGTCCGGATGATTAAGTTATGTTTTCTCGTACCGGTTGTTCTGCAGTTTTTTGTCCGGCGGTACGCTAGCGGTAGTACCGCTCCAACCCGGAGCGGTGCCGCAGCTGCCCAGCAGTACAACCTCCAGCGGTAGTACCGCTGGAGCTACCGCCAGAGGTACTGTGGGCAAGTTTTGGCTTCGGGTATGGGGTTCGTACCTCAGCGGTTGCTGCCTCGTTCTACCGCTGGGATGGCTTAGCCCTTGCGGCTAAGTGTCCACCGATAGTACCGGCAGGACACCGGTAGTACCGCCACCTGGGGTCAGCGGTACCTCCCACAGGGTACCGCTGCCGCTGGAGTCGGTTTACACGCGGTACCGGTCCACATACCTAGCGGTAGTACGCTGCTCAGCGGTAGTACCGCCGTGCAGTTTTTCTGCACATAACGGCTAGTTTTTGGGGGAGGCTATAAATAGCCCCCTTCTTCCCCCAAGTGCTGGTTGGTCGTTTTGCTCACTTGTTTTCTCTCTCCTCCATTGTTGCTAACCTTGTGAGCTTGATTCCTCTCCATCCCTCCAATGATTCTTGCCCAAACTTAGGGATTCAAGAGAGGAGATCTAGATCTACCTTTCCACCAATCAAATTCTCCTCTAAGTGAGGGGAACCTAGTGGATCTAGATTTGGGGTTGCTTTGTGCTCATCCCCTTTGTTCTTCCTCTCTTATTCCCCCAAAGCATTTGTTGCTTGGTTAGAATTTGAGAGTGAAGGACTTGTCCACTTTGTGTGTTCTTGCCTCTTGCATTTGTTGCATCGGGTTTCTCTCCCTACGGTGATACGTGAAGATCGACGTTGAGAGCTTGTTACTCTTGGGTGCATTGTGTTCCCAAGAGCTTGTTGCCTCTTGGGTGCATTGTGTACCCTAGACGGTTGGAGGTGCCGCGAAGACTTCGAGTTGTGAAGCTTCGGCACGAGTTTGGGAGCCCCCAATTGAGTTGTGGGTGTGTGCCCCAAGAGAAGTTGTAAAGGGCTCCGGAATCCGCCCCGAAGGATTCCGATAGTGGAAGGTGAACCAAACCTTTGGGTGCGGTTCATCGGAGAATAGGGTGAGGCCTTTGTGGCATCTTGAGTAGGCCTCTTGTGGCGAGCTCACACCCCTCCAACGAGACGTACTCCCTTAACAAGGAGGAACTCGGGAATACATCCTCGTCTCCGCGTGCCTCGGTTATTTCTATACCCGAGCTTTACTTATGCAATTTACATTGTGATAGCCTTCGTGCTTGAAGTTCGTTTCTTGCTATCACCTTGTTGCTTTAATTGCTTAGCATAAGTTGTTGGTGCACATAGGTAACCCTAGCATATTAGGTTGTTGGCTTGGTAATTTAAACACATAGTTTTATTCCGCAATTATCAAGCCCCTAATTAGAAAAAGTGTTAATCGCCTATTCACCCCCCCCCCCTCTAGGCGACATCTCGGGCATCGTTTGTTCTTTCAGAAAGTATGGTTCATTAAAACACCTTTAAAAGTCAAAGTTTTTTTGTGGCTTGCTTTTAAGAGGAGCATTTTGACCAAGAGTGTCCTTTTGTCTAGGGGGTGGAAAGGTTCTGACAAATGCATGTTCTTTGACAATGTAGAGAGCATTGACCACTTGTTCTTTAATTGCTCGATGGCTAGGTATATATGGAGTATAGTTAGTTGTTCCTTTTACCTTACTTCGGTACCTTCTAGCTTTGATGATTTACCTAGATGGTTAGATACTTTTAAGATCAAAGAAAGATTCGTGGTGTCATCGGGGGTGGCCGCGTTAATTTGGGCAATCTGGAAGACCCGGAATGATGCCTGCTTTAACGGGGTTTTTCCGCAGGACCCTGTGAATGTAATCTTTCTTATATCTCTCTTCGTTTCATATTGGGCTGGTTTGCAGAGAATAGACCTGCGAAAAATACAACGCAAAGGAGAAAGACTGCTGCTGCTGGTGGTAGCTGAATTTTTTCACCGAAGGAGAGGGTGGGGGCCGATGGTGTTGAGGCTTACTAGCTGACGGTGTTCGCTGGAAGTAAATGAAATGGAGTAGGAAAAAGATATTGCGTGTAGTGGTGTGGTAAAATACAGTAGTCTTTTTCTCTAGTAAATCTGTGGGAAAGGGTTCTGTAGTTGAAGGTTCTGTACTGGTGAAAAACCTGCTGGGATGTTGGAGTGTGCTCCATGGCGTTGGTCTTTTGGCGCTGGGGGTGTGTATGTTTGGAAACATGAACGATGTATTATCAGTTTTCATGATGAATGAAAATTGGGGGCCGTTTTGGCTCCTCCTCTCTAAAAAAAAAATGTTTTTTTCCTCGTCATCTTACCGTGACCTGTGAAATTCGTCTCGTTCCTCCTAGCTCTCTCCGACAGTTTTTTTTTTTTCGAGGGGAAGGAAGCTCTCTCCGACAGTTACTGACGTCGAGCGAGCGGCGACATAAACGAAACGAAACCCATGCCGTGCAATCAGCCCAAGAAAGCGTCGATCGATCTGCTTGCAAGGAAGGTTGGGCCTCCCCTACAGATGGCCGCAACTAGGCCCATCTCGTTCTGCATCAGAGATAATATCTGTGACGTCACACCGGCGATTCACCGTGGATTCGTGCGGCGATGCATTACAGTACCACGATCAACTTCAGCGTACAACCATGACAGCAGGACATGCACTCGCATTTCAGTTCGAATGGCGCACCGGCGGCAAACAGGCATGGTACACGAGCCCATCGAGTTAGCATAACAAACTGTTCTTTTTCCTTTGAAAAAGTACAACAGATTATAGCCACCGTGATGTCAGTCTCAACATGATAAAAGTACTCCATTATCGTTAATTAACTCGGCACGCCTCGTCGTGTGCTGCTTCGTTGCTCTGCTCCACTGACTAGTGACTAGAGCCTGGTTGAGGGAGCACGACTATATCCCCGACACAAGCAAAGCAAGAGTCCACCCACTAAGTCTACAATGACAGCGTCAGGCACTCGTAAGAGCTCGATGATGCATGTCTCCACCGGCCTGCTCTTCTTCCGGCACTGCATCATCGAACATTCGAATCAATCGGGGGAAAAGGGCTGTGGTTTCCATCTTTGCTTATTATCCTTTTGTGTCCTGTCCCTCTGCCGCCAGCGCGATTGCAAAAGGAAATGTCAACTGAATATTAATTTGTAGGCGCACTTCTTAGTAGTTCCGGGTGACGCAATATTGACCGATAGGTCAGAAGCATGTACAATGCTAAATGCTTTGCTTTACAAGTGACGTTTTTTTTTTTACTTCCCGGGGAAAAGAAATATGGAGTAACTATTACTATTTCTACGACACCCCTAGGTACATATCACCGGGAGCTAAATTGACTTTTTCTATGTTTTGCAAAAGTGTGCAAATAGCATGTGATGTGCACCGAATTAAGAAGCATAGTACTGTAGTGTAACACTGTGCTCACAAAACCTCATTTCCGGATCATTCACCTTCTTTTACAGCACAATCATGGTTGACTTGACTCCATCAAGCATGAACAAATAATTGCTAACGGACTAACGAGGGCGCTCTATATGGGTAGTCTATGTCGTCCATACACGACGCTTTATTGGCAAACAAAAACATATGCATAACCACACAGACTTGTATGTCGGGTAGACACGTGCATTTTTTTTTTTTTTTTGAGAAGCACAATACACACATGGACGTTTACATACACGCGCACATACCACTCCTCAATATGACGGAACACAGTACGCACGTAGACGTTTACACTCACATTTTATTCTATAACCATCTCGAGAGACTGAGCCGACGGATTGGATCTTACGATTGAAGAAATCATCACATGAGTCTTGCTGTCGACGGCCTCACACTAAAAATATTCCGCTCTTGTAAGACACACGGATGTCAAACATGTAGTTTGAACTCGGATGAATTTCGAGTGCAACTCCTAAATTGGTACTCTAGACACGTGCATTGTTGATAGTCGATAGGGTGGTAGTTTCTCGTGTTTCATTCTGAATGAATTGCAAAACTAATAAGTACACGTGCGGGAATGCGCGCATGCTGATGCATCACGCATTGGTACCAGCACGGTGCGACCGGGGCGTCACGTGGGGCTGGCAAGGTAGCCGTACTGCCCGTCACCGGAGCCGTCAGCAGTGGCCGGCTCGAACCCGAGCACCCTCGCGCGCTCCACGTAGGCGCGCTTCACGTTGGGCCGCTGGAACGCCAGCAGCCGCGCCACGCTGCGGCTCGCGGAACGGCCGGCCGGACCCCGCGAACCCGTCGAGCAGGTGCAGGTACGCCTCCAGGTCGTGGCAGCAAGCCGGCCCCGCGCGGCTGTCCAGCCTCAGCTCCGCGCCACGCGCGTGCTCGTACCCCTCGCCGATCGACGTCGTCGGCGTCGCGAGCCCCGGGACGCGCGTCACCACGTCGCCGGCGTTCACCACGCGCAGAACGTTCACCCCGCGCTCGCTCCGCAACCGGTCCGCGAACGCGCGGTTGCCGGTCTTCGGCCCGCCGAAGGACACCACGGCGATGGGTGGCGGGCGATGACCGTCGGCGGCCAGGCACGCGCTGAGCTCGTCGGCGGCGAGGAGGGCCAACGAAGCGCCCAGGCTGTGGCCCACCACCGTGATGCTGAGCTCCTCGCCCTCGTACACCTCCACGAGACGCCTCACTTCCTCCACAATGGCGTCCGACAGGCTGGGCACGTGGTCGCCGGCCGTCCTGTACAGGCTCAGGAACCCCTTCGCCACCTTCGGCTGCACCGACATGTCGTCGTTGTCGTCGTCTGACACCGGCACGAGGCCGGTGCGGAGGTTCTCCTACGCAACAAGCGGAATAAACCCCAAGGATCTAGATCTACTAGATGGAGGTAGCGAAGATGAGATCCAATCTCTTACCCTTGAAGATCAACAAACGCGTTTTGTCGGTGCAGGGGTTGGCTAGTCGATCCCCGCAACTAGACTCATCTAGTCGCGAGGAGATGTATTATCCACGCGATCCAATCCGATGAAGTGCCACGACGGGCAGCACCTCCGCGGTGTCCACACGTACGGCTCGATGTAGATCTCCGCCTTCTTGATCCCGCAAGCAAGGTGGAGATGGCTAGATGGATCTCGGCACCACGACGGTTGTGGTGGCGTTGATGGTGTAGTCTCCACGAGCAGGGCTTCGCCAAGCCAAGCAAGAGGAGAGGGAGAGATGGTGCAGCAGCCCTACGGCTAGGGGTGGTGCAGCAAGGGAGGAGGTGTAACTCGCGGCAGCCCTCCAGGAGGGGTGGCGCAAGAGGAGGAGGTGGAGGAGCAAGAGGGGTGCGGCTAGGGTTTTCATTGGGGCAGCCCTAGGTGTGCCGCACCCCTCCTCCTTTTATAGGTGGAGGGGGCAAGGGGGCACGCCCCAAAACCCTCCTAGGGCCGGCGGCCAAGGGTGGCTTAGCCCCCAAGCCAGCCCCCTAGGGTTAGGGTTGGCCGGCCCCCTTATAGCCCGCATGGGCCCTTTGTGGCCAGGTGGTGCGGCTGGCCCATGAGGCCACTGCACCACCCCTTTATTCCATGTGGGCCCCATACTCCTATGGGCCCCACTTCTAGACTCCTCTAGAACCTTCTAGAATATTCCGGTACTCTGCCGAAAAATTCCCGGAACTTTTCTGATACCTCCGGAAACCACTTTCCATATATGAATCTTATTCTCCGGATTCTTCCGGAACTCCTCGTGAAGTCTAGGATCCCATCCGAGACTCCGAATCACCATTCGTTCATATCATCAAAACATCTCATCGCTAACCCTAGCTACATCGGAGCATTAAGTGTGTGACCCTATGGGTTCGAGAATATGCAGACATGATCATATCAATAATCAATAGCGGGACCGGGATGCCCATATTGACTCCTACATATTCAACGAAGTTCCTTATCGATTGAACCACGATGCCGGAGATTCTTAATCTCGTATACGATTCCCTTTGTCTCACCGATATATAACTTGCCCGAGATTCGATCGTCGATATCTCCATATCTAGTTTCATCTCGTTACCTGGCAAATTCTCTTTACTCGTCCATAATATAGGATCTCCGTGATTAACACTTAATCACATGGTTGCAACCTTTTCTGATGCTATATTACCGAGAGGGCCCAGAGATATCTTTTCCGTCACAAGGAAGGACAAATCCCACTCTTGATTCATGTCACCCAACAAATACCATCGGAGATACCTGAAAGCCACCTTTATAATCACCCAGTTACGAAGTGACGTTTGATGTCCACAAAGTATTCCTCCGGTAAACAGGAGTGACATAATCTCATGCTCTAAGGAAACTATACTTGTCATACTAAAAGTGTTGGCAATGAAACTGTGTGACACGATCAATTGCAACTCTTTATTATCGGGTCTTGTCCATCACATCATTACTCCTAATGATATGACTCCGTTATCAAGTGACTATAACAAGTCCATGGTTAGGAAACTCTAACCATCTCTTGACTAACGAACTAGTCCGGTAGAGGCTTACTAGGGACACCTGTTTGTTTATATTCCACACATGTATTATGTTTCCGGTTAATACAATTATAGCATGGAGAATAAACTATTATCATAAACATGAATATGCTAATAAACTATTTTATTATTGCCTCTAGGGCATATTCCCAACACCACGCGGCTACAGTACCTGGCCGCGTGGGACCCCCCCCCTTTTGGTCTTTCGGCCTCCGTTCGTTGACTTCTTTCGCTCCTAAATCTTCTCCTTCCAAAATAATGACCCCCGTAAATTTATAGCTCATTATGATGTCGTTAACGTCCTGAAACAAATAAGGAAAAAAATAGAGGTTTTCTGCCTGCACAGAATTAATTTCATAAAAAGGGGAAATCATTATTAATTACCAAAAATCATTAAATAACAGTAATATACCCCTTATATGATGCAAATATGATTGGAATATGACTATTATAGTGCAAAGTTCATGTATGCATTTTAGATGCATCAACATCCCCAAGCTTAACTCATGCTCGTCCTCGAGTATGAAAGTGATAAAACTAACATGAACTTTGCAATATAATCACAACATGGATATAAAAGACGATTGCTACTGCTACATAAAGTCAAATGATTCATTATTTTAAAGAAGTAGCAATATGTAAACAGTTTATAAAGTGATATCAACTATTCAAATGAAAAGATGATCAATGATAGTTCACAAAGTGCAACATAAAAGATAGTACTATGGTCATTCTTACTTTTGCATACTTGTGGTCATAGAGTGTAGAAAATCTGAATATAAAAGGTGGACACTTTGGAAATGATATATAAATAAGTAGAGATAAAGCATGCATAAGTTTCATCTATCCTCCAAACTATTCTACTTAAGTTATTGAATGCAATGGTAATACTTGGTGTCAAGCTCTCATTCCCCTATCATAGCATCTTGAATGATTAAAGTTGAATGTGAAAGCGAATATGAGTAGTGGCCTTGATAAAGTAAAGGTTAGATGTCTCATGCCCCTTGAATACAAGTGCCTACACCATGATTACTCAACTTGGGAAACAAAGCAAGTTTAAGTTATCTATCATTGTAAGTAATAACGGTATCATCAAGAGTCTCAACTAGGGTACCTCTTGTCCCATGATATGGATCAAGCCCATATCAAAACAACAACACAAACAAACATATTGAACAATCTCAACACCCTCTTTATTTACCACTTGATATAGCTTTTTATTGTAGGGTGTATCACAGAGGGTTCAAAATAGCATGTAAGTAAATTTCCACCATGAATGATGCATGGCTTAGATTAGCGGCCCAGGTTTCTATCTAACCATTTATACAAACTCATTTAAACTTAACTCTATTTCCACATTTATTTCGTCATGATAGGCATCCATAAACAAAAGTACATGATATCAACTAAACAAATAATGAAACATGTTGAAATCTTTGCATGTGACAGCACATATGGGCTAACTCCCAACCTTAAACATTTATCAAGCCACTATCTTCATAATATTAATCACAATGGTTCATCTTTTTGAATGCAATAAAAGTAAAGTGTGCATCAAGTTCGCGAGAGCTTTTTAACCAACTTTTACCATTACAATAAATAACATCATCATTTTCATTTAGAGGCATAGATAACACAAATAACATGATAAGCATACTTGGAGTAGCATAAAGCTAATAGGTAGATATGGTGGACTCACTGGAAAAACTTGGGCTGAAGGTGTTGGAAACAAGTTTTTACTCATTGAAATTTTTGGGCTAGCAAAAGGGAGAAAGATGACCATCTAGGTGCATGCATGAGTGTCCATAGAACTAACTAATTCATGTCAAGCAAAGTGAAATAACATACAGCATCAAAACATGAATAAAAGATAGCTTACCATAAAGCATTTGCAAATTATTACTCATAAAGAGGCTCATGAATCATGCAACTATATGTGTCATTAAAAATCAACTTAGACATCCCTTTTCCCAATACAATAAAAGCATGCAAGATATTTCAACCCAAATTTCCAGTAGCATTCTCATATATAAAAGATAGTGTGGTGGTCTCACAAAATAAAAATCAAAGCAAAACAAACTAAAAGACGCTCCAAGTTTATGCGATAAAGTGCAATGATAGAAAAACAGAATTTAGACGTGTGCAAACCGAGAGTGTTTTGGTTCAGTGGGGATGTTCACATCCCCAAGCTTATGGTTTTCGCCATCCTTGGATAACTCATGGTGCATCTCCTCCAATCCCTGTGAAAAAACTTCAAAACACAATTTCTCCCATCTCTTTTCTGTGGGGTGATATTAGTAGAGATAAATAAACAAGTTTCTTTGTTGCATATAATCCATGGATTAAAATTCATATGAATGACCAGAGAATGTATAATGTTGTATGCCTACTCATAAACTCAATTGGATCAACTCAATAGTTCAAACTATGCATAAAACAATATGGGACAGAATCTGTCCAGAAAAACAACAGCATAAAAACGTATTTTTCTGTCCTACTTAAACTTGTCTAAAAAATATTAAAAAATTCAGACATACATAGGATGAAAAGTTGCAGTTACAGTAAAAATCTCAGCTCATTTGGAGTTACAGAATAGGAATTAAAAATCAAACCGTGCACAGACTCTGTGCAGGAATAAAATCTCCGAATAGGTATAGCAACTTTTTCAACCAAAATGGGTAAAACTTGGCACTTTATTAAAAATTCCAGAAACTAAAAAAAGAAAACAATCTCTTGTTACAGCAATAGGACTCGAAGAAAATCCAAATAAAAACAACCGGGTTGCCTCCCGTAAAGCGCTTTCTTTATAGCCATATAGCTAGGCTTACTTACTTGTTGTTTTACTGAAGATGAAGCTCATGAGGGAGCTTAAAAGTTGTGCCCTTCATCCTTGGGAAGTGTTCCATGCATTTCTTGTATGGAAACTGAAACTTCACATTCCCTTCCTTTGAATCAATGATAGCCCCTGTGATACGAAGAAAAGGTCTTCCCAAAATAATAGGACTAGAGGTTTTATTCTCCATATCCATGATTAGAAAATCCACAGGTACAAAAGTCATATGTAACTCTACCATAACATCACTTACTTTTCCTAAAGCATGTTTAATGGTATTATCAGCAAGTGCAAGTCCAATAGAGCATTTTTCAAGATTTTTTAATTCAAGTGATTCATATAATTCTTTAGATAAAACTGAGACACTAGATCCTAGATCAAGTATGGCATGGTGTGTCTCTTTTCCAATAGTTACTAGCACCTTGGGGATCCAAGCATCCCCAAGCTTAGGTGGTATCATAGCTTCTTGATTGTATCTAGCAATTTTCTCTTTCAAGACATGATTAGCAATATAGGAACCAAAACCAGATTTGTTAACATCAATAGAAGGATCACTTGCAAATTTTTGTAAGATAGATATTAATTCATGCAAGCTACTATTCTTTAAATCAAGTAAGGGATCATTAACTTCACTAAGCATTTTAACTTCTTCAACTTTTCTCTCTAACTCAATTAACATAGGAGATTCATCACATTCAGTTTCATTAGCTTCTTCTTTTAAAGCCATAAGATGAGACATAAAAGGCAACAGATATTCAGGATAGTTTAGCAATTCATTCATAGTTTCTTCCAAAGTAGGAGGAACATTTTCAGCAATATTAATAGAATCCAATCCAACCACAGGTGGTGCTTATGGTTTTCCAGCAGACATACTCAATAAAGTGGTTTGATTATCAGCAAGTTTTGAAAGGGCTTTGTCTAGTCCTGCAGCTTGGAGTTGTAAGTTTTTAATATCAGAACTAATAGATGCAACAAACTTATTCAACTCTTGTATCATGGTATTATGACTAGCAACTTGTTCCATAAGAATTTTATTAGTCTCAAAATTATCATTACTTGATGACACAGGTTTCCATTTATCATTAGCATTAGGATATGGAACAAAAGGACGATTGTTGGGAACATAAGGAGGTTTATTATAAGAATTATAATTGTTGTTACCATACCCATTGTTTCCATAATTCCTAATGAAGTTGACATCAATATTTTCAGAATTATCACCAACTAGTTCTTGCAAAGGGATATTTTCAACACTAGGTTTATTAAGCAAAGCAAGAATAGTATCCATCTTAAATGACAAATCATGAGTTTCTTCTATGGAGTTTACTTTCTTAGATGAACTAGGTGCTCTATCAGTATGTCATTGACTATAGTTTTGCAAAATGCTTTCCAATATATTCTTAGCCTCTACTATAGTTTTTCCCATAAAAGCACCTCCAACAGCAGAATCAAGTATATCTCTAGACATGTAATTCAGACCATTATAAAAAGAGTGTAGTATGGTCCATTCATTAACTCCATGTGATGGAAAAGTTCTAAGCATAAGTTTTATCCTATCCCAAGCCATAGCAACATGTTCATTTTCATTTTGCCTAAAAGATAGAATATTGTTTCTATTTTGCAAAATTTTAACAGGAGGATAATATTTCTTAATAAAAGATTCTCTCAAATCATTCCAAGTTTTAATGCTATCAGTAGGTAAAGAATGCAGCCACTCCTTAGCTTTTCCTCTAAGTGAGAAAGGAAACAATTTCAGTTTTAGAATATCACTTTCAACATTCTTAAATTTTTGCATGTCACAGATTTCAACAAAATCATGAAGATGCATAGAGGCATCCTCCATAGCACTACCACCAAATTGCTCCCTAGTTATCAAGTTCAATAAACTAGGACTTACTTCATAGCTATCAGCTTGTATCTCAGGTGTGGTAATAGGTTTAGCAATAAATTGACCATTTGGAGTATTTGTGTAGTCACACAACTTAGTCCTATCACCCATTTTAGCAGTTTTTTTATGTGTTTTTGAATTTTTTATGCAAAACTGAAAATAAAATGACACTAAAACAATGCAAACCGAATTAACTAATGCAAAACTGAAAATAAAATATGCAAACTGAAATCTAAATATGATATGCAAGACAAAAACAAAACAAAATAAAATGCTTGAAGGTAAAGATGGACAAGATGATGCTCATGTAGGTGCAACCTCCCCAAGCTTAGGTGTTAGCACACGTTGGTGATGAAGTTGACTTTGTTGTGATATCCTTGGACAAACCCTTCCACCTATGATTCCCCGGCAACGGCGCCAGAAAAACCTTTGATGACGGGATTGATGAGAGTGTTCTTCTCCCTCAACAACACCAATAAGTACTCTTGATACCCTGAAAGGAAGATAATATATTAGGGATAGGTTGAGCCTCCAAGTGCAGAGTATGTAGAAGTGGTAGTTTTTCCCCAAGAAGGTGACTAGAGGGTTTAATATCGAACTCTCGGGGAATCAGTAGTGTGGGTTTTATCTTCTTGTCCTTCTCTAGATTTCCTGCAAACAAAATAGATTGCTTTGTGCCCTCAACCTCACCAAGTGGTTGTCAAGCACAAGGTGTGAGAATGATATTAAGATGATAATGAATGCAAAACAGTAAATAAATATGCAATGGTGGTAAATAAGTATGCAAGGATGATAGTAATGACGATGGATGGTATTTTTGGGGTTTTTATATGTGAATGCAAGAAGTAAAAGTGTTTTTGTATTTTCTGATTTTAAAATGGCTGAATGTAAAAAATGCTTAAAAGTGGTTGGAAACGTGTTTCTTATGATTAAAAATGGACCGGGGTTCATGGTTTCACACATGCACTCTCTCTTTAATATAGTGTGGCAAATGAGTAGACATAGATTTAACATATGAGATTGCAAACAAGGTTAATGACATGTTACTAATTATATGGGAATCACGTCCTAGCATAGAGACCTTTTGATTATTAGTCTCACTTATACTCCACCAAGATGTGAACTAAATCATGCACCTTAGTAATTAAGATAACATCAGAGTATAGCTTTAAGATTAATGACATGAAGTGAAAATAAACACATGATGGATCTAGTCTTAGGTAGAGGCATGTCACTCCTCCTACCCTACAACATGGTATTTTGGTTTATCCCTAGTGAGGTAACAAAGTAAGGTAAACACCCAATGGATCATGATATTAAGTTGTCAGCTTATCACTTCACCACCCTCGTTACTCCAACTAATGCACACGTTCCCCCACACACGCTCTCATAAACATGCTTGATCATAACAAGGATACAAGAACGGGGTACATAATATGCATCTACTTTCACAACTGAAATATAACATTGCAATCTCAACATATATTAACTCATAGAAAGATCCACCACAATGGTAATACAACGGTGACCGTAATCATGTTCAGCAGCTCATACGGTGCTAATTAGTGAATCTCAAGAGAGAGAGATACATATGCTACTGCCACAAACCCATAGTCCAGAGGTGGACTACTCCCTCTTCATCATGGAGACGGTGGAGATGTCGATGGAGAAGAAGGAGACCTCTCCGGCAGGGCTCCGCCGGAGTTTTCCCCCTCCAATCTGGTGGTCTCTATTTCTTATTTCTCTCGTGTGGCGGCTCTCTCTTTGGAGAACGTCGGGGGCTCTTTATATAGGCGTTTTTAGGTCACGAGAAAGCTTCTGGGCGAAGGATCGACGCAAACGGGGCCACGAGGGCCAATTGGGATAGGCCCATGCGGCTACAGTACCTGGCCGCGTGGGACCCCCCCTTTGGTCTTCCGGCCTCCGTTCGTTGACTTCTTTCGCTCCTAAATCTTCTCCTTCCAAAATAATGAACCCCGTAAATTTATAGCTCATTATGACGTCGTTAAGGTCCTGAAACAAATAAGGAAAGAAATAGGGGTTTTCTGCCTGCGCAGGATTAATTTCATAAAAAGGGGAAATCATTATTAATTATCAAAAATCATTAAATAACAGTAATATACCCCTTATATGATGTAAATATGATTGGAATATGACTATTATAGTGCAAAGTTCATGTATGCATTTTAGATGCATCACACGTGCATCTTGACTTTCTATATGGACACGCCAAATTTGGCACAGTAAACCAATATTTTTTTGTGGCCTACGTATAAAAAATGATGTTTTGTGAAAAGCCTTTTTAACACCGAATTTTGTCTGTTTTACACACATACAAAAAATATCGGTTTTTCGTGAAATGACTTTGTGAGCACATATAATGTCAAGACATTTGCGCGGTCTTTTTTTGTATGGATTTTTTATATTTCGAATGCGTTTAGAAAAAAAATTTAAGAACCAGGAGGATATACTCCTGGGTGCCAAATTGCCACCCTCTAAATATAAGATCAATTAAAGATACAACTGGAATGGGTTTCACATATTTATTGTTTTCATATGGTGTATCTAGAAAAGTTTACAACTAAACCGGTGCAGATTAATGATTGAGATTTAAATACAGTTTTCTGGTGGCAAGGACAATATTGTGAATTTTTGATGATGCAAGAAATAGAGTAGTTCGATATTCAGGGCTAATTACACTTGTAATCTCAACACTGTTAATATGTTAAGTTAGTGCTAATTACCCATGCGGTCCTGGTTAATAGAAAGATAATCAGAAGGTACTAGAAATAGTACCATGTTATTGACTCTTAGGGGTCGTAGCAAAACAAACCTCTAAATTATTTAGCTAAGAAATTTATGCGTTAAGAGTGAAATTCATATAATTGAAAATTGGCGGCAGAGGGAAATTCGTAATTTAAGTAGTACTCTATGCCCTTGCCATGTAGTCTAATGTTAGTACCAGCAGGGGGTGGAGTTTTGGCACCAGGGAGCATCTGCACCCGGTTTTTAAAATACATTTTAAGAAATTTTGAAACTTCAAAAAATCGGATAAATAGTTTCACGAAAGTTGTTACACGAAAAACCGACAATTGTTATGTCGTGTGGAAAAAAGAAAAAATTTGATGCTAAAAACGGCTTTTTCACGAGACATTTTTTTGTCTTCTTTACAGATATCTAAAAAATATCGGTTCTTCGCGAAACTTGTCACGCACACAGAAATGTCGAGATGTACGTGCTGAATATTTGTTCGATTTTTTTTGACATATCAAAATGTTTTCTCCGATGGCATTAACATATACTCCCTTGTTCCAAGGTGAATTTCCTTACTTTTTTTTAGGGGAGAATTTCCTGTACCAGCATAACTACATAGCAGCAGGCTCAGTCTTCGACTAATCCTGGCCCATGGATGACGACGATGGGGCTATCTTTTTTCTTAACGTGGGCTATCCATCGATGCTTAGTTGAGCAATCCAGTGGCTGGGCTGGGCTGGGCTGGGCCAGGTTAGGCATAAGCTCCTACAGTACACTTCATATCAAGAGTTCTCAAAAAAAAAAAAAAAAAAAAAAAAACTAAACGAAACAAAACTTCTTGATGTCAAGAAGATTTTAAGGTGGAGTTAATATACTTATGATTTCCTGAAAAATAACATATTGCAGTTTCGAACGTATGAATCTGGTGTAACCTTGGTTTTTTATATTTCCGCGGTTGTTAGTGTTCGTTTATGATCAGATCTACTTTGCTTGGAATAATCACGTACTCAAGCCGGATCATTCGCTAAGAAGAGTATACCTCCTTGATAGAGCTGCCAAGGACCGCCGCATGCTAAGGGGCAGAGTTTGGCCCGTTCTCTGGATTTTCACTACTATCTCTCTTTAGTTTATCCAAAGCACACTAAAAGAATAGACGCGACAAAAAAGCGAGGAGAAAACGAGCTGCATAGGGCTACTTGCCGTTTTGGCGTTGGATGACGGAGAAACTAACGATCGATTGCTGATTGAGCTAGCTATACTAGCCAGTGAGCATCAGCTGCCCTAATTTGATTTGATCTCTCCACCAATTGCATTGCATGTCGCCTGAACGTTGAACGATTGAGCCGAGGCTGATTGCCAATAGTCAAACCATCCTCGTACGTTACCTAGCAATGCTGTCTCTCGACCCATTGATAGGTCGATGATTCGTACGTTATCTGTCTGTCCGTTTGAGCTGCAACCAAGTTGCTGAAAGCTACTCCGTATGTGTATATGCTACATCTAGTTAGTACACTTGATCATTATCGTTTATATAGGTATATACTCTTACGGTCTTACCGTCTTACGTAATCCCCTACGTTAGGAGTATATCCAGATACCTTCCAGTGTTGGCCCATTTTCTTGAAGAAGTTCAGTACTTTTTTTTTGAACTGTGTAGAAGTTCAGTGACGCTGTGACGGTAGTGGACTAGTGGAAGATGCTCAGTCAGCGAAACCAAAAAAAAAAATCCCACTCAGGCCGTACGGCCTTCAGTTCATGTTCAAGGTCAAGGCGCGTAGGTAGTGGGTCGCGACCGACCGGGTTTGGACGGTGCGACTAGACTAGACATACCCGGCAGTCGTCGTACGACGGGGAAATTGCCCGGACGTACATACGCCAGTCGTTTCCAGCATCCGACACGGTATGCTCAAAGCGTGTCGCCAGTTCGACAGCTACGCTACTTGCAATTACGTGCCTAGTTCAACTACACAAGGTTTCGTCTGCTACATCTACAAAGCCACGCTACTAGTACTAAGCTGGTCATCAAGGGTATATGCTCATATAGTATAGAGTAGCCATATGCATATACCCGCCCACCCAGTTTTAATCAGGCAGAATTGATCTATGTGCAGCTCTCCCATAGAAACATTTTTGTCACCCAAGTTTTAAACAACCATTGTGGTAGTACATGCGTTTAAACTTTTAATTGTTGTTTATAGAATAATAATGGAGCCAAAAGAAGCTGTTAATGACATGCATGTTGAAATCGAAACTGCTTCGCGTACGACGATGGACGTCCGATTTCTATACGATGCTTCTCCACCTGGTGCTAGTACAGCTGTACAGCTATGTGGTCTAACCAAAACCCGCAATACTACCGAACCCCATAAAATATGCCGTCTTACAAGTCGTACCTATATTTAACGGAACTGGCTCCTCTAACTTTCCTTCTTCAAAGAAATATTATTTAAGTCTATACGATTTAAATTAGTTTGTATCGTTAAAAAAAATCTTCTCATAGCAACTCTAGCATATGCTGTAAAAAAATCCTTTTTTTGCACGCAGTATTGAGGTGAACTTTTACATTAAATTGTAAAGCATGGGATGGTTGTTGGGAGGGAAATTTCAGCTCAACCGTCACCAAACATACACCTATTCAAGCCAAATTATGGCGGAAATTTTGCCATGTCGTCTCAAATCCGGTCAAACCCCCGCTGAATTCCACCACGCTGCCTCGATTATGTTTGATTTTTTTTGACAAAATCAGAGCAAAAATGTGAAGACGATTGCCGTAGCCATTGGTGGGGACAGAATGTGCTACCTGAATGTAGTCGACACGCCATGGCGGCGTGGTGGACTCACGCATGAAGCTGACCTAGCTATGGCGGACGGTCCAAGGCCATGCCGCGGAGGCATGGGCGGTGGCGCCAAAGCGGGGGGTTAAGAGCATCTCCATGTGCGCTCCCAATAAAGCGTCCCATAAGTGTGCCCTCAGCGAAGTAGGCTGCGTTCGACAATGACGCACTCCTCGACGCAGTGGTGCTCCTTTGGCTTCCGCCGCAAAAATACTGCTAGGATCTTGCACCGCCGAGGCAGTCGCGGCCGTCAACTTCTCTGCACTGGACCTGACACTCCCCGAATTCCTATCAGCCGTGACAATCGACCATCATTCAAGCTCCTTCTTCCAAGCCTCTTCCGCCATGTTGACCGGCCGAGCACAAGACTTGAGCGGCACGGGGACATCATCAGCGATGTCGACGACATCGGCAGTGATGGCGAAGAACATGTGCTGAACGCGATGGGGGGAGAACGGGGCAGCGAAAGAATAAAAGACACGAGAACGAAAATGGGATGCAATGAGTTGGGGAACAATACAACCACAAAAATAAAATCTCTGACATATGTGTCTCATGTAGAAGAAATATGTTTTGGGGACCTATTTTACTAAAAAAATTGACTGCTAGAACAATCCGTCCAAGTATTAGCATAGGGGATAAGGAAAAATGGTTTAAGAAAAATTGTGTATTTAACAGGTGGGACCTACAACCAGGAGAACTAGTCTGATCCCACGTCGCAGGTTAGACTTAAACCCAAACCCGCTCGTTGCCCCGCGTGAGGCAGTTTGCTACATGTAGGATCGTACGAGGATCGGACAGAATTGGTCGTACGTATAGCATCGCCGTGTTGAAATTGCCAGGAAGTAGTAGATCGATTCATCAAAGGAAGCTGCTCTTGCAGTAAACCACCACGGAGACCTCGATCCACCAAATAAAGGACAAAAGATAGAATCTTACCTCGGGGTCACCAGCGGGCCTCTCTCTCTCTTCGCAGGTCAACCATGTGATTGCATTGAATGCCGGGAATGCGTCTATATAACGCAAATGAACATGTGAAAAAAAATGAAAAGGAGCCCTACGAAAACGAATTGTTTCTGCCACGCGCTGGTTGATGCACGTGTGGGCCCATCATCGTCTACAAAAATAATGTACCCACATAGTAGGTGATATAGGGTGGTGGATAAGGTTGATTCAGATCTGACGGACCATATATACGGTTTAAAAAGTGAACTGGAACAACTAAGGAAATAATATACCAATGGCTCATTTGAATATTTGAATTTTTAGAATTTTTGGAAGATTTTGATACTTATGAATTAGTCTCAACGTACCCATTTTTCTATAGGATTCGAATTCTTAGGACATTTTCCTAAGGATAACTTTAGTAGGAAATTTTCCATCCATTCAAACATCTGATTACATTCATGTGTTTTTCTTGTGACGTCAAACTGCATAGATGAAGGTCTTATTGCGACGCCAACTGCCAGATCTTTCCCATTAAAAACAATCCGCTTGCATGGGCTAATTATGGTATACTCAACAACTAACTATATACTTCGATAAAAAAACTAACTATATACTACTGCTAATGATATTTAAACTCACTCATATAGTAACATGAACTATAAGACTGACTATTATACTACTATCTCCGTCCCGAAAAGGATGTCATTTCTTTATTCAAATTTGAATGTATTTAACCACTAAATAGTGTTTAGATACATTCAACTTTAGACAAAGAAATGACATCCTTTTGGGGACGGAGGGAGTATTACTTTATATAACCTTCTCTATATCTTTTCTTCACATTTATCAGATTTGTCTCTAAGGCTTTTGCATTAGAAACCATCCCCTCTATTTTTTTATGTCAAACTAGACATGTGCAAAAATACCACGCATGTGGGCTATAACGGACGCGGACTAATGGCACATGGAGACAAGCGCACCTGATATAGGTTTTTTTATAGAAATTCAAAAGTGGTCAAAAAATTCCTAAACATTTTACGCTCAAAGATTACCAAGTATTCTACTTATGTTAAAAAATTGGCTAGGAAATGATTCTCATTGACTTCTAAAAAAAGAAAATTCTAACGTATATACCATGTATATACGCTATTTTAGCCAAAATTTTGACCTAGGGTGCAATGAAAGTTATTTTTTAAGATTTTTTTGTACAACACAATACTTGATAATGTTTGCCCGAATGTTAGTTTCGGGACTTTTTCAGTTTTTTAAAATTTCTAAATTATTTTTAAATATCAGGCACCCAGGTTCTCCTTTGTATTTTCGGGCTATAAGCCCTCTAGTATAATTGATCCGAGACAGAACTCCAAACATGGTGTTGGACACAATTATTGTAGAGCAGCAGGGCGCCTTGTGTCCAACATGAATAGGAGTAGCAGGAGCACCATGGTGTTGAACTCCAAAGAAGGGAAGATGGCTTTATTAGCTCATCAGCGGCAACAAGAAGCTTCCTCACGACGGCGCCTTCTTTGTCGTTGTTCTTCATGGTCGAATGGCGACCGCTCCCACCTCGTACATCGGGGACGGCTTCGCGACCGACGTCGGATGATATGATTCAACCTCTAGGCCTAGGTGCTGATGCGGAGGCTCTTCGTTTGTAGGCAGCATGCTCCCGCCTCTTCTTCCCAAGTGGTTGGTCCCTGGTGAAGCTGAGGTTGGCTGCACTGCGTCTCAGTTGGAGAAGGAGTTGGACCTGATTGATTTTACTTTAGTCTTTCCGGTGTCCTTTGTGTAAATTGTAAGTCCCCATGTGTATTTTTCATTTTCTTAGTGGCCTTATTTGTTAAATGTAACCCAACGCTTGACAATCAATGAAGCTCTCATCCCCTGTTAAAAATAAATAAAAATAAACCAAAAGTTGAAGAGAAGCTAAAAAATTACGATTTCGCACAACCAAGACTATAAGCAAAGTGTTTCTTAGAAACTCACTCGTGCAAACAAAATTAGAGATAAGATAAAGAAAAAGGAAGATAAAGGCTGGGCTATCTTATAAATGGAGGAGGGAGGGGGACGGTAGCAGCTGCCGGTAAGTAGGCAGGGAGGAGAGGACAAAGCCAGCCACCCACCCCCACCGTGCTCTTGCTCCTCTCCTGCGATAGCCTCCAAAACATCCAACGTCCAATCCACTTCCAACAAGGTACCGACCACCGTGATCCCAAATCTTCCGTCAGCGACAGCGACCTCTCAACGCGCAGCTCGATCAGGAGAGGGGAAATGGAGGAGGAGGCCGGGAAGAAGGCGGTGCTCTTCAGGCTGTTCGGCGTCGAGGTCCGCGGCGAGGGGGCGGCGGCGGAGGACGATGATGAAGAGCTGTGCATGGAGCTCAAGAAGAGCTCCAGCATGCCCAACCTCGCCTCCATCGACCCGCTGCTGCCGGCCGGCGAGCCCAGCAACGACAAGGGCTACGCCTCCGACGACGGCGAGCTGGCGTCAACGCCGCAGCTCAAGCGCCGCCGCCGCAAGGCGCTCGAGCGGAAGAAAGGTAACTTGACCTCCGCTTAGATCGCGCGGGCACGGTCTCTTCTACTGTTCCATTCATTCATGTGCCAATCACTGTGATTTACTGATTAACTTAGCTCCCAAAACTTGGAACAACTCTGCAATTATTTAGGTTGTTGCGCATAATCTGATTTCTTAATTAATTCCGACCTTCTGATTGGAAATTTATGCCCTGGAGTCAGCAATCAAGAACCTGGCTAAATCTAGTATCAGCCAAGTGGAGTGGTTGATGGATCTTACGATCCACGCCTGAATAACATTTAATTACTCTATCCATGTCACTTCCAACCATGAATCCTGGAGCAAGTGATTGATCGAGATTCGGTTGATTATCCTCTTCAGGGATTCCATGGACGGAGGAGGAGCACAGGAAGTTCCTGGAGGGTCTGAAGCAGCTGGGCAAAGGGGACTGGAGAGGCATCTCCAAGAACTTCGTGACCACCAGGACGGCCACGCAGGTGGCTAGCCACGCTCAGAAGTACTTCCTCCGGCAGACCAACCCCGGCAAGAAGAAGCGCCGTGCTAGCCTCTTCGACGTCGGCATCGCCGCCGGCCACAACTATGATGATCAGGTGCGTATTTACTCTGATCCAGTCCAATCAATTCACACCGATTATTTCAACCATCCATGGGATCTTGCAGCTGACGCGCTTTGCTGAATTTAATTTGGTTTCAGGTGCCAAGTCCTCACAGTGTTGGAACCAAGCCTGCACCCGCTGAGAAGATACTTCATACTGACCGCGGCGACGTGCATGTATAATTCCGGGCACAAATATGTCTACTTTGTTTATGTTCGTTTTGTTTCCTGCTACAAGTCCAGCAAGAATTTACCTTTATCTGAACACTGAATTCTTAACCTCATCGCAGGTGCCAAATTATGCCGGATTCACCAGGGGCAACAGCATGCAGGTAAAATCCTGTACATCAGAGACCATCTTATGAGTACTAGTAACAACAGTGTGAGTGAAGCTTTACACGAACTGGTTCTTATGTCAGGTCGACGAATTAACTGACCACATAAAGAAGAGATCAAAGTTCTCCACCGGCATGTCGCTCGCTTCCGGGTTGGAGCTGGCGATTGCTTCATCTGCCAGCACCCTGGAGCTCAGCATCGCGCCTCCTCATCGCAGCACGGTCGATGGCATCAAGGCGCTGTGATGTCCAGCTGCCGGACATGATCAACGACAGAATCTGTACCAGCTTCATCAGCTGTTCTCGCTGTCATGCGAACTTTGTGTTCGTCGATCGTGCCGTAGCGCTCCTCAGCTAGTTTACTTATGGAGTAAAATACATAAGAATTGCATATGTTTCTTTACCATGTACAAGTTTGGCGAACAGAAAATCAGATAAGCAGTTGTACTAGATTTGCTTGTAATGTGCCAAAAATGAATGAATTATGATTCGGTGCTTGCGTGGAGAAATCATCAAGGAGGTGCAGAAGAAATCAGAATCGGGAGGGTCTCCATCGTGTTGATGAATCACACAAGTGGGGTTGGTTTCTTGTTGCCGTCTGAGGGGGCAGCGATGACAGGACGAGGACGGGCTTCTCCCTCTGTGGCTCTGAGCTTCCAATGCTTCAATAATTGGTCTCCCTGCATTTCTATTTCTCATAGGAATCGAGAAAACTGAAGACGAAAACGGTGAAACATTGGGTGTAGACAGGATTTTTGTAGGTGACGCGGGCGGGTGAGATATCACATCATGTTACATGTTCTTTCCAAAACATAGTCTACGTCTACAGAAGCAGCATCCAGAGGGAAACGGAGGATGAGGAAGTTGTGAACTGTGATCGAATCAAGGATAGGATATCTCGTCTCGATAGGAGTGGTCCAAATTATTGAGCTCCTTTGTGAAGATGCACGCATTCGTGGCTCCCAACTGAGCTCTGTTGCTGTTGCTTAGCTTTACTCGCCCTTTTCACCGTGGCTGGCGCCCCACCACCATTGCCGCTGGAAGGTCGTCGACAAGCTCGCAACCAACGGCGGGGATGATGAATAAACAAACCCAATGGCGGCAAGGATAATGAGATAGGAGCCGCCTTTCTCGGGATTGGGAGTTGTGATCCTTGACAGGTAGAAAATGACAATGCCGAGTCTCCTTTCCGTTCCCCTGGTGTTGCTTTGGAAGTGCTGGCCTTTTTTTTTTTGCATATTCTTATATCCAATCGAGTCAACCCTGGGTATGCCATTAGACGGTTCAGGTACTATAAGAGATGCGTTAATTTTATAAAAATAGGCGATGCAGGCGAGAGGGCACAACTTCATGCAAAGCCACTAGGCCGGTGCAGACAGGATAGATGCAAGTGGCGACAACGGCTAAAATTAAAACTCAAAACTCGCGAGCTAAATGACTAGCTCGTGACTCGGCACGCGACTCAAGCCAAGTTTCGGATTTAAACTCGTTTATTGACCATGTTAAATGAGGCAAGTTACTCATTTAGCTCGTTAAACTCGTTCAAATAGCAAAGATTAGAGTTTTCCATATACTAGTGACGGCAAGCTGCTAAGCTAATTTGATAAAAAGACGCGATGTAGGGGAGAGGGCACAACTTTATGCAAAGCACACTCGGCATGTGCAGGAAGGATAGTTGCAAGTGGGGACGAGTTGTCTCATTATAGTTCATTCATGCAAATCGTATTTATTAAATATTAAATTTAGCAAGAGTTGAATACGGTGTATTTAAGTAGGCGAGGAGAACAATGGAGCGACTCATTTTCACCCCCAGGGTTCAGTACCACAAGGACTCTTTGCACCAATACACACAGTATTAAATTTAGTTCACTAGAAACTCAGAACTTCAGACTTGGATATGAAGATATATAAGTAGAAAGCACTGAGAAAACTAAGGACTTTGGTAACACAAGGTGGGTAAGAAAATAGTACATATATACAAATTCAGCAAGTAAGGTTAGCAGTTCGAGACGATCTCCATTTACCTTTGTACACGTAGCAGTCAACTTATTACAACACATATATACAGACCCGAGCAACTGCACTCCTTGGTTGCTGCAGACCGGAGTCGAGGCTTCACATTGCATGTCCTTCTCTTTCATATGTACGGTTGCAAGACAAAATGACACTGGGTAACTCGGTCGATCAGGGACGAACCACAACACCTTGACGAAGACAGGGGTGACCGATCGCAGGCTGCTCTGCCTCAAGAGAGCAGCTCTCGGTGCTCCCCATGCTCTCGGCGAGTGCCTCCTTGTCCTTCTGGGCGCGGCACTGCAACCACAGGTATGAAAACCCTGCAAATGCTGCCTGGCTGGCAAACTGCACACGGTATACTAAGCTTATTTCCCACAAGCCACTGCCCATGTTAACTGCCAAGGCATCCGCATTATACCCTTCTAGGTCTGATTCTGAGACCATCACAAATGTCTTCTCATCGAGAGTGATGAGGTTACGAGTGGCAAGGAACACCGGAGATGTGGACTTAATGATTGGCTTGTCCAAGCAACTGGGCCTCCCAGTTTTCTTCACTCTCAGCTGGTAGAATTCCTGGACAGCCTACAAAGTGATACATAACATTGTTAATTATGGCTGATAATAGCACGAACTTGTCAGTAAAGAACACAATGCAATCTTTAACTTCACACACTGGTAACTTAATTATATCAATGCAAAAATATATGATGTGGGGTAGAGAATATTCAGTGTAAAACAGGGACATAATGATGGAATCACTACAACCTCTGATTGTAAGCAACTTCTTTCCTTGTATCAATAATATAGACAGTTGGGGTCTTCCCTCTCATTTTGATTTTCCATACAAAATACACAGTGCATGGAAAAGAGTAGGGAGATATTTGGATGGTGGCTAAATTCCACCCTACCAATTATTTGGTCTTGACCAAAATTTTCGTTGTTCAATTGTTGCCAATCTCTTGGCATGCCGAGTTTGGGCTAAAACCAAACACACACAAGCTCTCTCTTAAGAATCCTAGGTGCATTGTTCCATAAATCACAACAATGACATTTCCATCGGTCCAGCTATATGGGTTCTTTAAGATCATATGAAAGTTTTGCAACAACTTACTTTCCATTGTGCTGAAGCCAATAAAACCCTTGGCCTGCATGACCGTACATGTTCAAAAGCTCCAGCAGGTGTCATTTGTTTGTATTGCACCTACAAGAACAAGTCAATAATCATCACTTTAAACTTATTCAGATTATTTGAGGGAAAGGAAGATTTAGTAAGATCAATAGTCTGGCATACCAAGTAGCAAAGCACAACTGTAGTGCTACGTCCCCGTCCAGCTTTGCAGTGAACGTAAGTCAGTTTACCACACGAAGCATTTCCTTCAAAAAATTAAAGTAAGACGAATAAATCCACGCCCAAAATAATAACAGCATAAAAAATGAAAGATATTGTACGGAAGGAATAATGTTATGTTTTTAACGAAACAAATTTGTGAACATGGTAAATTCAAGTCAAACTACAAGAGCACATGGAAGGACATAGGGCACTCGGCACATCACAAATTTGTTGGAAAAAACTGTTTTTGTAGACTTCAGGTCTAGTTACATATTTGGCCTCGTCAAGCCAGCTGGGCTCAGGCCTCGATACTCTAGGCTGGGAAGTTCCAGGCTAAGGACTAGAACGGGTCTATTTATTAGTAGCCTAATATTTAGCCAATGCTTTAAGAAGAAACTAGACAAGCATGCTTCTGTGGTACACAAAACCATGCAACAACAGATGCACTCCAAGTAGAACATAACCAAAAAAAAGGTGCAAGTCTGTTTATTTCAAACAACAAAGTGAAATGAAGCGTGAGGTGCTTACTGTGGATGAAGTCAACAGCCTTGCATAGGTTGTCTAATGAAGGCGCATAAAGGTAGTCTCTAGTTGGTAGTACCAGGTTTTCAATCCCATGAGCCTGAAATCAAGAAGACATATGTGGTACATGCGGTTTTATACAATAGCAAAGGTAACATTGAGAAAAGGGTCACTGCTACTTGATTAACACTGTAACTCAACAAGAAACAGATATCAGCAACATAATCCTTCTTAAGTTAGTAGTATCTGCAAACTAAATACAAACAGTATATTATTGACATATGAACCATCCATCGGGAGCATATCAGCTCATCGATACCGAATAAGCAACCATGTTGCACTAACACTCTTGCTACCATAACAGCAGTGCTTCGTCCAGTGTGTATAGCAAAGACGACACTAAGAAAATCCTGACCCATCAGCACGAAAGAACCAAGTGAAGCAGTGCTTCAATAAACCGAAGCAACTAGCATAGCCCAATAATAATCCTGCACCATCGGCAAAAAACAAAGAACAAGTGAAGCAGCACCAAAACACTAGATCTGATTGGCAGACACCGCGAACAACAACAACAACAATGGCGTAGTGTGAGAGTGATATATAGTAAAAGGGGCAATTGCAGCACCCTGAGCCAAATCAAGCAACTGGGCCAATAACTTCTGAGGCCTAGGAGAGGACATAAGTACTGCACAGGCCTGATGTGTTATATACCTCAGTATTTCCTATTCATTTTTGGAAGACTTGGCCAGGGTCTAGTATGGCCACCAAGGCCGTATGCCTATGAATACCAAGATGTCAAACAACGGCATTCAGCACTTGTTCTACAGCCATCACAGTACTGTCTAGGACAGATCCTTGAAACTCTAACCAGATCAACAGCGGATGCCTGGTTTCACTAATTAAAAAAAATTAAGTTTACACCTAGACAATATCATCAGACCATCCACCGACTAAATATGCTGGTGCCATACATGCTATAGGGAATTCGCAAACAAGGCTGCAAGATACAATACACACTCCATGCACCCGAGTACTTGACCAGTCAAATATTAATGATTTGGCAATTACCTCATACAGTGGCTTGGGGACGAGCCTCTCATATGATTCATTTAGTGTGACGACACCGCAAACTCCAAGCTTCTGTAGCCGCAGAACATCGCTCGGGAATGGAACCGCACCGAGCAGCACATGCTGATCCAACAAGAAATTGCGAACAGTTAGAACAGAACAACCTGCGATTCTAAGCTACATACTCAAAACCAACTACGAAGCAAAAGTAGCTAAAATTACAACAAGACATGGCCACCAAAATCATAAGCTCACACGTATGAACAGCTAAACAAAAAAGACTACAACGCTACCATGCACAAACATCGATCATAGCGGCCACTAGAAGCTACATTACAGAGCAAAAAGCTCCTAGCGACACGAGATGAACGCAAAAGGAGTAACAATCAACATATACACGGGGCGGAGATCTGATCGAAAGGACGGAAATCAAAAGAGGGAGAAGAGTGGCCAACCTCGTCGACCTGATCCCACCAGTGGAAGTGAGACTCGAACTGGTTCCTCACGACGTTGTACACCAGCGTCGGGTAGAACAGCATCCGCGCACCGACGCCCACCGCCGCGCGCTTCGCATCGAAGGCCGCCCGCACGATCGCCCTACCCGCACCCTCTTCCTCCCCCACCTCCTCCGCGGCGCCGCGGCCGCCATCCTCGCCGCGCGGCTTCAGCTCCCAGCCGTCGGCGCCGTCGACATGCTCCCGACGCAGCTGCAGCTCCCCTCCACCTCCCCCCGCCGCCCGAATCGCCGGGAAGCTCCTCGATTCTCATCTCCGAAAATCGATCCGATCCGATCGGGAAAATTCGACGCAACAAACAAAAATCCCCAACAGGAATCTATCGATGGAGGGGAAAGCGAGAGCAACGCGGCACGAATCGATCGGGCGCTGGCGCTGGCGCTGGCGGTAGAATCGAGTTGGGTTCGCAAGCTGGAGAAATCCAAACCTATCGCCCCCCTTCCTTCCCCGCTTTTCCTAGTGCTCACGCCTCCTCCTCCACCCCACCTCCCCGGAACTCCAAACTGCCCACACCGACCCCAGCACACGCCCCTCTTATGACCCCGTGGCGTGCCGCACAGTCACCGACCTGCGGGCCCTAACATCTATCCATCGCGGCTGACGTGTGGGACCGAGTGAAGGTTGCGGGGACGTGGACGGGTGGACTTATCCTTTTCGCGGGGGTAACGGAGTGGGGGACGGCGTGGGACTGTGGGTTGGGTTGGAGAACGGGACGGGGCGTGGGATCCGAGGCGGATCACGTGGCGGGTTGCCATATGTCGAGTTGGCCTTGGCCCGTCCCACGTGGACGGATCGGGAGGATCAGGAGAGAGGAGGGACCGTCCGTGTGAGTCGAATCCGGAAAAGCGTTTGGTTCCACGCTTGTGTACAAAGTCAATCGATTGCTTCGTCTTGTTACGTTGCTCCTCCGCGTTTGTTTACGTTCGTACATGGGCGAGCGCATGCAATGCACATGATCTACCGTAATAATTTTAACAACATGGCCCGTCGTCACCAAGATTTTTTTAAAAATGTTTATGATGGTTTCTGGTGCATAACTTCGTAACTAGGACTTTTGATGGCATGTCGACATGAAATAGAAAACCTAACTACCAAAAACACAAAGGTTCCAAAGAAAGACGGGAAGGAAAATTCAGTATTATATAACAAAGTTTCAAGTTCATCTCGTTAACAGGATACTTTTACGTACTAGAGCGAAAACAACACGCTTTAACATAACTTTGCAGTGATTTTTTAGAGTATATATGAACTTCATATTACATGGATGGAGAATCGTCTTGCATTACCAATTTTTTATGGTGGGCGCTAGAATTTTAAAGATGGGGTGTCAAGCTGATGAGGACATCCATAGTTTCTTACCATCTTTTTCAAGATGATGATATTTTTGTTTAAAAAGAAATCAATAAAGTAAAAATTGGGGTCAAGTTACTAGAGCACATACAAAGCTAACTAGAGCAATAAGTGAATTCACTCCTAATTGATTCTGACAATTTTAATCATTAGAACTTTATGCTGACTAAGTTTTTGTATTTATGTATCATCAGATTTGAAGAGGAGGCAAGTGTTGCATGCCGAGAGAAGAGTTGCAACATTATCATCAAGCATTGATTTCTAATATCAACAAGTACCCGAGGGAGGAGAGGGAGGAAGGCGCACCAGGATAGCTTGTGACGTGACATATCAGCCTAAGGTGCACCATATGTCTAGGGTCTATTTATATCAGTCTGAGTCAAATCAGATTTATGTTTGAGTGTCATACGTGTTCGACCGATCCTACTCCTATAAGTATAGGAGGGCCGCCTCACTTTAGAATTAGAACATGTAGACTACACCCTAGATACCATACCAAATTGCTTGCAAGCATTCATCTAAAAGTATATATTCCTCTTTGTTGCGATTAGGAGTATTTATCCCCACACCACTTTGTTGTGATCTGATGTTTTACCTACTAAAAGTCAAGTGTGATTTGCCATTCCACTGGGAATTGGTATATTGCAACCGGTTGGCGGCTACATGCTCAAACATGTGGTCTTGCAAATTAATATCCATAGGGATAAAAATCCGTTCCATTGGCAATGGGAAACAGTCAAAGAGTTCGTCATCGCCTCGCGAGTTGTCTCCATCATCACCATCGACTCACTGAAGAAGATTGGGCCACCCCTTATCACATTCTTTGTACACACATTGTCTTGTAAGAACACCACAAATATAAGACGTAAGTTCAAAATTCATCTCAACCATGATACAACTAAATTGTGTTCCAAAGGACAAAGTATTCTAGCCCTCGTTGAATAGATAGAATTTATGTATTTTCAAAAGGACTATTTTTAATTTAGTCTGGAATATTGAGTACAAATATTTTGGTACTCATCAAAACAAACGAATGATGAAATTTTAAGTCTGAAGCCACACACTGGCCAGTGTCAATGAGTTGGTATTTGTATCATATCTTGATGTCCTCATAGTCATGAAAAACGGTAAGACTCGATCGGAGCAGAGGGTGGTGCCTAATGAGTTCAGATTTAGGATAGTTGGGTCTTGACTTATTGGTTCAACTATGAACTTTGATAACTATGAGTTTATGACCCACGGGCTCAAGAGAAACTAGCTTAATTGTAAGTACATAGGAAATAAGATTGCAATATGTATATATCGTTTGTTCCATCTCCACAAAGATTGCCTACCATGTCTCCCAGCTAGAAGTATGCTTGATGTGTGAGTTAGACATGAATTTCATATTTTCTTCCTCGAGTTGCTTCCACCTCACTTTACTATTATTTTCCAAAAATGGAGGGGTTACCTTGGCTTCTATTCCCTCTATTTGTTACAATAAGAGGTACAATACATGATAATCACGTTTTCGATTGTTGGAAGATTTGGTCCTGACGTAGGTTTTACACCTAAGGGCATAAATAGTGGTTGAGAAGACAACCTTTTCTCACTCCTTCATGTAGTTTAGAGATGATAGTAAAAATATGTTACAAGTTGGGTATTTCTTAATGTTTTAACAACTAATATACATATGTCTCTAACATTACGCAGTTATTAATTTTTAATTATAGAAAAAGACCAACTAGGACTAGCCTTGGTGGCATATTTTAGTAAAAGAAACAATTGTAAACACCCATGGAGTACGGGACACAAACAAGGCGGGCTTGGGGAACACTTAATTTTGAGATAGAAGATACTGCACAATTGAGAAAATCCAATTCATTGGGGAGAAACTTCGTATGATCAACCCGAGCCCGAAAAAGCCCGACTAGGCCTAGCGTGGACATAGCTGAAATTGCTTTTTGTGTAAGCCCGAACCCAGTCCGGCCCGACCGTCGGGCTCAAAATTCAGGCCGAGCTCGGGCCGATGGCACAGTCGGGCCGGGCTTCCCATGGTCAGGTCTAATCAATGCTAAGAGATTATATTAGTTAATAGCGCTAACTATTATGCGTGGCTTCATTACAAAAAGAATGATATTACATCATTGTACATGCCCAAAGTAGAGATGCAAGTGGGATCCCTCCTAAGTCCCATTTATAGTTTGTTTAAAGATTTCTAGTGCAATTTTTTAGAACAACACTAGAAATTTCCAAATGAATTATAAGTGGGAGTTAAGTGGAATCCCACTTGACACCGTACCCCAAAGAGATGTATGTTCTCCCCACATTGTACTACATCACTGTTTAATTTGCTTTTGATCTAACGATGTACTATTAACCTTTCAAGTCATCCCCAAAACTCGGTAAACAGTTGATGCCAAGTAATCTCTTCCTCACCCGGTGATCCGGTTTTAGCTTAGTGTCTGCTAATCAATTCTGTCAACAATTTTCTAACAAAAAACTCTACTTTCAATAAACTATGCTACTCTAATTTGAAAATGGCAAGCACATGATGCTGACATTCTCCCATAACTTTCTACCTACAATTTCTTCAGAGTCCAGTCAGCACATGAGCTCATTTTAAATCTTCATGAGTAGATAACATAGCTACCACATACTTTAAGTTATAGCCCGTTGCTAGATGTTTATCCCTATTTTTCAAAAAATAATAATACTCCATATGACTTGGCATTGGTACCTGATTCTTGCTAAAGAAAGCAGGGTAGAGTTGCTGAGTTCAGATGAAAGCCTTGTCCACGGGGCAGTCTCAGGCTCTCAGCATGATGCCAGGATGACAAAGCCTGCAGGCCAAAACAGACACAGGCATAGACAGTGACGCGTCAACAACGCACTAACCTTAGCGTGCTTCCAACAACCAAATCCAAGCTACTCAAGTAGTACAGGCAAGATCTCAGAGCATGATTACCAGGAACGCTAGAGAGCTACTATTAATAGCACCGACCAAGGTTTTGGCTACTGGTTTGGAGTAAAAATACAGGAGACCGAGGGTTGGTTGTAACCCGAAATTGTATCCGCACATATATTAAAAATTCCAATGAATTCATTCAAATTTGTGTGAAATTTACCCAAATCGGGTTCTTACTTTCGCGGGTTATTATGTTAGGTCTGGTTACAAGGGCGCTGAGACATAGGGCATGCCTTTTTTTTTCCTTTTAGGAATGATGGATTTATTCTATCTCGTTGAATCCGGTAGGCGGGCTTTGAAGTGAATCACTGCATCGGGTGCTTTCGGTAGTATGACAGAGGGCAGTTTGATCATAACAACTGCAAAATTAATTATAACTTCATTGCAGTCAGCATAAGTGGTTCAATTTGGACCACCCCCGTCCGAATGAAGGATCAGAATTCATTCGGCGAGATAAAAGAGGAGTGGCAGGATCAGATTCCACACTATCTGAAGCTGAGCCGAGTGTTGCTGTAAAGGTAGCTGAACTGAACCCCTGACCAAATAGAGAATACTACAGCTGGTCAGTTGCAGACGAAGAGATACAGTGGTGGCAGCAGTCACTTAGGCAAACCAACTATGCCTAATTCTCAACCTAGAGATGGATCAATTGATCTCTTGGTTGTACAAAAGAAAAACCAGCATGCCATCATATGATCAGGACATGAACACGGTACACTCCTCTTCATCACCTAAACGAATGTTTACAGGTGGTTCTTGAAAACTAGAATGGTGTAGTAGCTTATCTCTGAACATTATCTACTAGCTCACCGAAAACTTAATAATTAGCAAAACCAAGCGCCGGCCGGAGATGGATGGTCACCGGCGGCGAGTCGAGCCGAGCTACTTGCCGTGCCTGACGCCGCGAGGGCCCGCCGACTTCTTGATCGACTCAATCCTCTGCAGCCTGATCGACTCCCTGAACTTGGCGATGAACTCCTCCGCCTTCTTGTCCACCTCGTTCTCGTCCACCTCCGGCGTCGGCGACTCCCTCGGCGAGTTCGTCCTCGTCGAGTATGCGCCGACGCCATCCTCGTCGCTGCTCTCGGTCTCGTCGGAGGAGACCGTCACTCTGCCAAGGATCGGGTCGCTGCTCGTTCTCTCGTACTGGAACCTGGGGATGGACTGGTACGCGTTGTATCCGTATGGCTCTTCTGGTCCATGCGAATTATCCGGTGCATCACCGGCTTCGTCTTCGCCGGACAGTTCTTGGATTTGTGGTTGGATTCCTTCTCTCGGCCTGACTGTTCTCACCGACTTACCGACTAATGTGGACGACAACGAGGAGGAGGAGCCGTCGAATGAGCTTTTTGGATTCGCCGGAGACGAGTTGGTGTAAGTAGAAGAACTGCTGAAGCTGTGCGAGTAGTGATCAGGATCTCCTCTGCCTCTTGTACTGTGATCCTGAAGCTCCTCCTTGAAGCTCTTCGCCGCCTTGGTCCGGCGATCAGCCACAGGGTGGTAGCCGTGGACGAGGAATGGAGGTGGCGGCGGAGGCGGCGCCGGCGGTGCGGAGGAAATGGACGACTTGTACGTGCTCCTCCGCTTCGGGACGGCGGCCTGCTCCTCGCTAGCCTTGGCCAATGTCTCGTTGGACATGGACGACGCGGGCGACAGCCTCTTGGGCGACGGCGAGGGGCTGCTCGTAGGCGCGTCGAACCTCCCGGCCCGTGACCGCCACGGGATCGGCGAAGGGAGCACGGTCTCCTGGGCGCGCGGCCGCGGGCGGGGCTCGGCGTCGCCGTACCCTGCCGTGCCGGAGTCCTGCTGTTTGAGGTTCCGGACGGGGAGCGACAGCGGCGCCTGCTGGGCGGCGGCGTGGCTCCGTCCGCCGCCGCCGTTAGCAATCACGACCACCGGCTCCTCGGGGTGGTGTAGCGCGCTCCAGGACCGCGCCCCGCCGCCGGCAGGGCTGTCCGGCACCCTGTCATCGCCATCTTCGTCGAACACGAGGTCGCCCTGGAGCATCCGCGAGACGTACCTCGCGTCCGTCTTCCCCGCCGCGGCGGCATCCTTCTCGCCGACACCGACCCGCCCTCCGCCGTCGTTCCTCCGGCTGAAGAGCCCGTAGGACACCGCGATCCCGACGAGGAGCAGGTGTAGCAGCTCCCACACCTTGGCCAAGAACGCCTGCCCGCCGCCTCCGTCCCCTTCCCCCGCCGCTGGTGGCCGTGGCGACGGGAGGAGCGGGAGCAGCAGCACGCAGAGCGCGACCACCGCCGCCCTGAACGGGAAGCTCCCCAGCACCGACGCCGCGTGCACCACGGCCATATCGAGAAGAGAAGAAAAGAAAAAGGGAGAGGAGGCAATGCCGCGACGCCCTCTTTAAGCTTTTTCGACCTCGGAGCCTCTCCTTTTGGCGCCAAATAAAGTTGCGAGCTCGTGGTGGTGGCGCATATGGATTAGATTCCTTTCACTCGCTTTGTGGTCACCGGCCTAGCTAACTGACCATGCTGCTGCCATGAGTTGAGTTAGAATTGAGATCGATCGATCGAGATGGCATCTCTTGTATTTTTTCTTGTTTCTTCCTTGGTAGTTGGAGAGTGAGATGTGTGTTACTTAGCGAGGAAGAGAGGAATTTGGACCGGGGGAAATGGGGAGGAATTTCGTGTCCAGGGGAATCGGCGGCGAATCCACCACCAGCAGCAGCATGATGCGGTGTACATTTCTTTCCACGAAAGTTTCAGGTTAAGTTGCGGCCGGCCATGGTAGCTAGAACGTGGAAATGCTAGTAAATGAACTACTCTAGTGAAGAGTGAAGTTCACACGTCGAGGCTTATCCATTAGTCGCTTATGCAAACAGTGTGCATCTTCGGCGGATATGATCATACGAGAGCTTCTGTTCCAGCCAGTAGTGAGCTCGCTTCTACATGATCACGAAACTTTACACCCAAGATAGTTTGATTGAGGGCCAGTTAATTAATTGGCGATGTGATAAGATAACTCAAAATGCTCTGTAAATGGTGATAAGATCGACCATACTTTGGGTAATTTAGAGGAGCTGTTGATGCGAGGCCGGCCGGCGTGCTTAAGAAAGGGGGAGATTCTTCATCTTTTGGTAGGAGTACGCGAGCTTGTAGCTTTTATTTTTCTTCTCGGGCTTTCGTGGCATCCATCCATCAGTCGGTCGTGTGTCCTGCATGTCCAAAGTTTTGCCTTTTCCCCTTGATCTCGGTGAGCATGAGATACTCTCCTTTTTTTTTTCTCAAGGATTTTCTTCTCTTGGTATGCTCTAGGAAAGAGTATCTTCTCCATTCTAATCCGGTTTGAATTCGATTGTGCCGTTTTCTTTGATGTACCTGGCCCACCAATTTTGAACTTCAGTTTGGTCAATTCACTAGTTCAGCTCCTTGTCGTAGTCGTGCCATTACTCGCTGTCGATTTAGTTGAAAGAAATAGGTACTACTCCCTCTGTCGGGAAATAATAGCTGCTAAAATGGACATAAGGTCATCCGTTTTAGCGACACTTATTTTCGGATGGTGGGAACAGTTAGCTGATTATAAACGAAACAAGATCTCTTGGTATCAGTTTGATACTATTACAATGTTCATTGTAAAAAACATCTAACCATAAACCAAACATAACAAACAAACACTGGCTCGTACATAGGCACCATGAAAATAGAGCGTACCATGTACCGCCAAAACAAAACAATCCGTGGCATGTACACGACGTGGCACTGACAAGAACAAGTCTTGGTTATAAGATCAGCCGAAGTACATATCTTTTGTTTGCACAATTGTCCTCCTGAAAAGGACAGAAGTTTACAAAGAACTCTAAAGGAGGACAATGGTGTTCAATCTGATTTTTTACTCCATCTTGAGTTAAACATGAACATTCGTGTATTAGTAACCGGATCTTCGTAAGCACAACCGTACACTACCTTCCAGTTAAAAAAAACCTTACACTACCTTGACAAAAAATGCGACATCGTGAGAAATGTACTACGCACAATGTCGGACATTTCTTTATGATAATCGAGGCAGAGTGATGTAGCATAGGAGAGTGATGCCGGCATGTCCATAAAAAACTACTGGCAGCTCTGAGAGAAGCATTTGCAAAAGGTTACGTTAGACATGTGTCTCTTTTTTTCCGAATACCTTCCATGCCAACAAAAACCCATACTGGATACTGAAGAATTTTAGCAGGGAGATCAAAGAGAGGGATGAGGAGTTGAGATCAAGGATGAACGGAGTATATAGTGAGTGTAGTCTTGAGTTACATTTGTTTGTGAGAGGTACATGGTATTTTAAATTCATTTCTTCATAAAGGCATAGGTAGTACAGTACTTGGGATGAGGGTTAGGTGTGATTACCTAGTCCGGTCCTACCACTCCAAGGTGATCATATGGAGTAAATGAATGCTGGCTGGGGCGCTATCACTAGTAGAAAACGGGCATTTAGTCCCGGTTTGGAAGGGCCTTTAGTCCGGGTTTTCCAACCGGGACTATCAAATCGGGATTAAAGGCCTCCCTTTAGTCCCGGTTTGTTACGAACCGAGACTAAAGGTCCCTCCATGTGGGCGCGCTCGGGCGCTAGGTCTGGAGGACCTTTAGTTTTATTTTTTCAATTTTCTTTTTTGATTTTTTTGATTTTTTTTAAATTTCAATATTTCGGATCTTTGAATTATTTGTCAATTTAATCTCGAATCACCCCTAATCTCACCGCGCCGTGCACTACACTGCTCCACCCATCCTCACACTTGTAGGCAAACTTCTCGACCGCTCACCCATTCTCACACTGCTCCACCCCCAACACGCTTAACTTTTGAGTTCCTTCCCAACTAGCTTCCAAGATTACATTGAGTACATCTTGCTAATACTATGCTATCAATCTTATTATCCACTACACTTTGATGGCACATGATATTATTTTTTGAATTCCAAATCTATATTAACATAAACAACAATGATTAAGTAATACTAATTTTTATGCAGAAATCAATTATTAATTCCAAAAAATAAAAAATAATAAAATAATTTGAATTTCCGGCAAAAACTTAAATCTTCCTACATGATGGCACATGATATTATTTTTTGAATTCCAAACCAATATTAACATAAAAACCAATTAATTAATACTAATCTTTATGTAGAAATCAATTATTAATTTCAAAAAAAATAAAAAATTAAAATAATTTGAATTTCTGGCAAAAATCTTCCTGCTTTCATAGTTCCCTTTGGAATTTTGAAAATCTAAAAAAATCCCAAACGAGTTCGTATGCAAAAGTTATTGCCATTTTACTGAGAATTTGCAAAAAAATCAAAATTCAAACTTTTCAATATTCCTTAAAAGTAGGTTGCGTGATGTACAGGCACGTCAAAGGATTTTAAAATTTGAAGTTTTATCATTTGCGTTTATTCATTTTGGACGTTTTTGTCGCGCGGGGGGGGGGGGGGGGGGGGGTAGGCATGAGAGGCAAAAATTCTGTTTTTTTTTTTCAAAACCTTCAGTCCGGGTTGGTGGCTCCAACCGGGACTAAAGGCAACCTTTAGTCCCTATTGAAGCCACCAACCGGGACTAAAGGATCTCGGCCTGACGCCACCAACCGGGACTAAAGGTGGCCGCCGTAGTCCCGGGCCCAAACAACGCCGGGACTAAAGCTCCGGGCGAAAGGCCTTGTTTCTACTAGTGTATCATCTAATCAGGCCATTCGTGTAGTCAATTCCTTTAATACGATCGGTTCTAGCCTCCAGTGTATTCATGAATCTGAATATATATGTGATGCCTAGTTGCTTCAATCAATCTTTCATGTGAACTTTCGAATCTATCTATACATGAACATTGGTTGTTTTTTAGTATATGGAAGCATTTCATTATCCCGACTTTTGGATTAGTTATTCAAAAGAGCATAGATTTATAGTACTCCTAATAGGTCGCAATTCACATGAAAACATAGCCTAATAAAAAAGACATGGGAAGTCCCACATAAAAAGAAGCTGAATCAATAAGAAGCATATGGGACACATACGACCCAAACCAGTGTTAGAGTAATGTGTACACAAGGGTGACACGTTACCTAGGTTGTTGAGATAAACCTTGTAATTGATCCTGGTCGTTTTATAAGATCAGATCAAATCCCTTTATTCCCTCTGCTTGTTGTAACTTCCCTTGTATCAATCTTGAGCCTATGTTGGCCTGTAAATTAACACGTAACCGATGGCAGTCCCCATCATTCCCAGAAACCACTAGCGATCATATGGTATCAGAGCCAACTTCCTAAACCCATCTATGTGCCTCGCTCCACCTTCCCTCACCACCATGTCGAATCCCCTTGCCGGTGTTAGTGTGAGCGAGAAGCTGACAAGATCGAATCACCTCCTATGGCAGTCCCAGGTTCTGCCCCCCATCTGCGGCGCTCGCCTGTTGAGCTTCCTCGACAGCAAGACAGAGCCACCGCCAGAAACACTAACCGTCGAGAAAGACGGCAAGTCCTGCAAGGAGCCAAACCCTGCCTACGATGCATGGGTGGCCTCGGACCAGCAGGTCCTGACGTTCCTGCTAAACTCCCTCACGCCAGACATCCTCGTCTCAGTGATTGGGATGGACACAGCACCTGAGGTTTGGGGGGCAATCAAGGCGATGTTCGCCTCCCAGTCCAGGACGCGGGTCTCCAACCTGCGCGTCGCCCTCGCCAAGACGAGGAAGGAAAACAACAAGACAATGGCGGCCTTCTTCACCAAGATGAAGGGCTACGCCGATGAGCTCGCCGCTGCAGGCCGGCCAATCGAGGAAGATGAGCTCGTCGAGTATCTCCTCGCCGGTCTGGACGAGTCATACAATCCCCTCTTCGCCGCCATCGGGGTCAACGGTGCTGAAGATCTCACCGTGGGCGATCTGTACGCCCAGGTCTGCGCCTACGACAGCCGCATCGAGCTCCTCTCCGACGGCATCTATGGCAGCTCCTCCGCCAACTCTGCTCAGCGCGGGCGTGGAGCACCGCGTGGACGCGGTCATCATGGTGGACGCTATGGAGGTTACGGTGGCAACCGTGGCCATGGACGTCCTCAGCGTGGTGACGGCAGAGGCAACGGACGTCGCGGACGAGGAGGCAGGGGTGGCAGCAATGACCATGACCTCGTCTGTCAAATCTGCCAGAAGCCAGGACATGAACCATGGAAGTGCTGGCACCGCTACTCCGACAATGACGACGAAGAGGAAGAAGAGAAGGGCGCCAACGCAGTGTCCTATGGAGTGGACACAAACTGGTATGGCGATACCGGTGCCACCGACCACATCACCGGCGATCTCAACAAGCTCACCGTGAAGGAGAAGTACCACGGTCATGAGCAAATCCATGCAGCCAATGGACAAGGTATGAGAATTAGTCATGTTGGTCATGCAATTGTTAATACCCCCTCACAAAAACTACATCTTAAAAATCTTCTCCATGTCCCACATGCAACAAAAAAATCTTGTCTCCATTCATCGTTTTACTCTTGACAATAATGTCTTTATTGAGTTTCACCCTTGGTATTTTTATGTCAAGGATCAGGTCACGAAGAAGGTTCTTCTTAGAGGTAGATGCATGCGAGGCCTCTACCCCTTCATATCGTCATCAACAATCTAGAATAAGCAAGTTTTCAGTGTCACCAAGCCTTCAGCTTCACAGTGGCACAGTCGTTTAGGTCATGCATCTTTTCGAGTCGTTCAACAAGTTCTTAGCAAATATGAGCTTCCATATTCCAATAAGTCTAGTATTGAGTCTATTTGTGATTCATGTCAAAGAGCAAAAAGTCATCAATTACCCTATGAGAGATCTACTAGTGTGTCCACCGCTCCTATACAACTTGTGTTCTCTGATGTTTGGGGACCTGCACCTAGCTCAGTAGGGAGATTTACATACTATGTAAGCTTCATCGATGACTTTAGCAAATTTGTGTGGATTTATCTTCTCAAGAAAAAATCCGATGTGTTCCAAATTTTTCACAATTTCTAGCATCTTGTTGAACGGAAATTCGATAGAAAAATTCTTGCTTTACAATCTGATTGGGGTGGAGAATATGAAAAATTAAATTCCTTCTTTCAAAAAATTGGCATTGAGCATCATGTATCTTGTCCACACGCCCACCAACAAAATGGGTCGGCTGAACGCAAGCACCGTCACATTGTAGAAGTAGGGCTTGCTCTTCTAGCAAATGCATCCATGCCATTAAAATTTTGGGATGAAGCCTTCTTGACCGCTACATATCTCATCTATATGCTACCCTCAAAAGTCATTGATCATGACACACCTATGGAATGACTCCTCCAAAAGACACCTAACTATGCTTCTCTTCGCACTTTTGGTTGTGCCTGTTGGCCTAACCTTAGACCATACAACAAACGCAAACTTGCTTTTCGATCAAAACAATGCGTTTTTCTTGGTTATAGTCCTATGCACAAAGGTGTCAAGTGTCTTGATGTTAGTTCTGGAAGAGTCTACATTTCTCGTGACGTTGTTTTTGACGAGACAGTGTTTCCCTTTGCCAAACTACATCCCAACGCTGGCTCACTTCTTCGTCGCGAAATTCTCCTTATACCAGAATCTCTACAAAATCCATCGGTGTCATCTCATGAGGGGGAAAACATTGCACTGATCTAACACCTAATGACTCTAATATGCCTAGTATGTTGAGCTCTCAGGTGCAGCAAACTGCAAAAAATAATTTGGCGCAAAACGATGCAGCAAATCGCTTGGAATTGCAAGTACAAAATGATGTGCATGGTGGCATCGAACACGATGCAAATCAACCTCGGATCACGGAAGAATCAGCATCGAGATCCGGCAGCACAGACTCCAGCAGCACATCTTCACCGGGATCTGCACAGACGACTCCGCGCCAACCAATTCGCGCCACGTCGTGGCGGTCTGGCGTCACGGCTGCTCGGTTCCCCGAGTCCTCCTCCACTCACGCATCCAGCAAACCGGAGGACGCCAGCTGGAGCGCGGCGACTGGCTCCGCACATGGAGAATCCTCCCCGACAGGATCTCTGTCGACTGCGCAGGCGAGCGGCTCCGGACAGGGAGTTAGTGCAGAAGGATCAACTGCTCCAACGCAATCTGTAGCCCAGCCTGCAGCAACTCACAAAACAAGGTCAAAAACTGGTAATTCCAAACCAAAAATACGCACCGATGGTACAATTCGTTACAGTTTATCTTGTTTATCTAGTGAACCTGCAAACCTGCAAGTTGCTTTACATGATAAAAATTGGAAGCAAGCTATGGATGATGAGTATAAGGCCTTAGTGGAAAATAAAACATGGCATTTAGTACCACATAAAAATGGTAGAAATTTGATAGATTGCAAATGGGTCTATAGAATTAAAAGAAAAGCTGATGGCACCATTGATAGAAACAAAGCTAGACTGGTAGCCAAGGGGTTTAAACAAAGGTATGGAATAGATTATGAAGATACATTTAGTACTGTTGTAAAAGCTGCTACTATCAGACTTGTTCTAGCTATTTCAGTGTCAAAAGGATGGAGTTTGAGGCAACTAGATGTGAAGAACGCGCTTCTCCATGGTGTTCTGGAAGAAGAGGTTTATTTGAAGCAGCCACCTGGATATGAGAATCCCAATGCACCTCATCATGTGTGCAGACTTGACAAGTCACTCTATGGGCTCAAGCAGGCACCAAGAGCATGGTTTTCTAAACTAAGTTCGAAGTTGCAAGAACTTGGTTTTCTGGCATCCAAGGCAGATACATCATTGTTCATATATAACAAGTCAGGTATCATTATTTTTGTACTAGTATATGTTGATGACATCATTGTTACTAGCTCCTCCAACAAGGCAATTACTTCGCTCCTTCAAGATCTTGGCTCATCATTTGCACTCAAGGATCTTGGTGACTTACATTTCTTCTTGGGAATTGAGGTAAAAAAATGTAATCAAGGCATTGTATTAACTCAAGAAAAATATGCTTTAGATGTGCTCAACAGAGTCGGGTTGAAGTCATGCAAATCCTTGCCAACCCCACTATCAGCATCAGAAAAGCTTTCAGTCACGGAGGGAGAACTCCTAGGACCAGAAGATAGTACAAGGTACAGGAGTATTGTTGGAGCACTTCAGTACTTAACCTTCACTAGAGCAGACATTGCCTTCTCGGTTAATAAGGTATGCCAGTTTCTTCATGCGCCTACTACTGTACACTGGACAGCTGTAAAAAGAATACTAAGATATGTCAGTGGAATAGTAAGTCTTGGACTAACCTTCAGAAGATCATCCTCTACACTAGTGAGTTCCTTTTCAGATGCTGACTGGGCAGGCTGTGTAGATGACAGGGGATCAACAGGAGGGTTTGCAGTATTTTTTGGACCTAATTTGATCTCATGGAGTGCTAGAAAACAAGCAACAATGTCAAGGTCAAGCACAGAGGCTGAATACAAATCTATGGCAAATGCTACAGCTGAAGTTATATGGATTGAATCTCTATTGGGAGAACTTGGAATTCAAAGAGAGCAAACCGCATGTCTATGGTGTGATAATATGGGTGCAACTTATCTTTCTGCTAATCTCATATTTCATGCAAGAACTAAACATATTGAAATTGATTTTCATTTTATAAGAGAAAGAGTAGCAAATAAACAGCTGGAGATCAGATTTATTTCATCCAAAGATCAGGTGGCGGATGGCTTTACAAAGGCACTACCAACTCGTCAGTTTGAAGAGTTCAAGCACAATCTCAACCTTAAGAAGGTTATGATTGAGGAGGGGTGTTAGAGTAATGTGTACACAAGGATGACATGTTACCTAGGTTGTTGAGATAAACCTTGTAATTGATCCTGGTCGTTTTATAAGATCAGATCAAATCCCTTTATTCCCTCTGCTTGTTGTAACTTCCCTTGTATCAATCTTGAGCCGATGTTGGCCTATAAATTAACACGTAACCGATGGCAGTCCCCATCGTTCCCAGAAACCTCTAGCGATCATAACCAGGACATAAACTATCTTAGTAAGCCACTCCAACTTCTTTGCTCTAAACTACGTTGATCCTAGTATCGGAATGTTGTAGGACAGCCCACAACCAGACCTAATTTGAACAAGAGCGAAATGCATGTACAATCCTTAAACTTGTTGGCTATGTCTAAAATAGTCCTTAAACTCAGAAAATGCACCAATACAGTCCCTAATCTCGTCCTATGAGTCCACATACGGTCCTCACAATGATTAGCCACTGTATTTGTGTTGGATCGCGCCCACGATGTTGTTTCCCATTTAAAATCCCTAAACCGAGCGTGGACCCTGGGGGCGCTTGATCGATGCGGCCGTGCCGGCGTCGGATGATCATATGCCGATGTAATAGTTGTCTGTCCTGGGAATACCGTGGGCGTGGCCGCCATGAGCGCGTTGGTGGCATCCGGGAGGCTCGTAAAAGAAGTCAGCCTGCTCGCCGGCGGAAGCGTCCCATACGGCGACGCCGTACTCTCGTTGAGTTTGCCCTTGCATGTGACTAAGATCCTCGCGTCCTGACTGTCGAATGCCCACGCGTCGGCAGTGAACGACTTGGGCTTGTGGCCGTGGCAGACGCGAAAGCGGAGGCCCCCGGAGTTGGCGGAGAAGGCGGCCATCCCGCCATCACACTTGCCTAGCCACTCACGCATGGCGATGCAGAACATGGTGGCATCGAGGTAGGGGATGTCGTTGACCTGCGAGTTGTCAAGCGACATGAAACGATGCTCGTCGAGCATCCTGTAGACGCACACGACGCCCTTTCACGTCAAGTAGGAACCGGCGGCTCGGCGCGGCAGTCGTGTCGTCCCCGGGTGCGTGGCCGGGCATGGAGGAGGTTAGGCGCCCGCCGGCATGCGGCACAGACGTGGTTGAGGTCGTACTACAGCCTCCCGATAGAGCTGCTTCTAAGGATATGTGCGGCGGGATGTGGAGGCTCCCGGTGTGGACCAGGTCCAACACCACCGTGAAGTACACGGAGCATCGCGTCCCGGCCGCCCGTTGGCGAGCGTGGTGGTCCGTAGTCGTCGCCTCTAACGCCAGCCCGCCCATGCTGAACCGCTAGCGCAGGTCTGCATGAAGAATGGGGAATCCCGGTCCCGGGGCACGGCGGCGGAACGCTTGTCCGTCACCGGATTGATCGGTATCAATGAAGACCGGCACAATTCAAAGGTGGGAACGATGTTGTGGGCCCAATCAAGCACCACACTAGCAAAATACGGCGGTCAATCGTAGTGAGGACCATATGTGGACCTATAGAGTGAGGTTAGGGACTGTATTGGTGCATTTTCCGGGTTCAAGGACTATTTTAGACATAGCCAACAAGTTCAAGGACTATACATGCATTGAACAATATAACAACATGTGCATGAAAGAGATATCCTTTTTCTTCTCAAGAAATAAGACCATTCAGACAAAACCAAATAGACCGAAACATTGATAGATGTTGTTCCACAAAAAACAAAACAAAAATGATGATACTTATAAACACATATTAGCCAAGGTGTGAATATATGTGAGAAATGATGTTGAAGGCATAAAAAAAGGCAAGCCATGCCAACCGAGCCATTGAACAGTCAAGAAACAAGTGTCGTATTGTTTGTTGAAGAAAGCAAAAGCATGTCTCCTATCCCCATGCCAACAACATTTATTTACTTTGTTGCGAATAACCCCACGTCATAAGAACCTTATGAATATATTTGTTCTCGAGCGGTAATTTTAATTATCAGAGCTACTTAGAAAGAAACCACACATGAGAATCAAGCAGTGTTGAATATTTGCACTATCATTTATAATGCGAGCATGTTTGTATAGATATAATTTATGTTTGTGCTTATTATTATTATTATTATTATTATTATTATTATTATTATTATTATTATTATGCATCACCGTGTTTGGGGGATATGTGATTATCCCGATCTAATTTCTCCATAAGAAATCAGTTTTAATTTAATTTGCTTGTACTTTTAGTTTAAGCAATTAATTATTCCAAAAAAAAACAAAAAAAACACCTACCATATTGTTATTTAATATATCATGTCAAACTAAAGCAACAAGTGTAATTGACAACTATACATGATACATTCGGGACATACGATTGGTTTTTAGTATCATTTGCAAAGCTAAACGAAGAGAGAATCATGTCCTCATGCCTCTTACCGATTGATAAACCTTTCGTTACTCACCTTTGGGAAAAATAACCTACTACTATCTACAGACTCTTGCAATTAGGGCTCCAACAGGTTATCCCCAAGGAAAGAATTTGTGAGTATCAAGAACTAGTTGATTTACAGCCCATCAACCATTTTTCTGGCACCCTCAACAACAAACATCAACTGCATGCTTTTAAGACGAAACCTTCATTGCCGAACCACGCCTCTGCTTCATTCACGCACACTCAGTTCTACTTAAATTTATCAATGTGCCCCTTAAACATCTCAGGTCTGCAAAAACCAACATCACACATGATTCAATTCCATCTTCTGGTGTCATAAGAGGTTCACATCAGCAACATATTTTTGATATTCATATGTGGCTGATTTGGCGGCCCCACATCAGCAATGATCATCCATCATGGACCTTTGGCGATGAGGGATGGATTTGGATCACCAATTTCTGACCCATGTGTTTTTTTACCGTGTTAGATATAACAACCATGTGCAATGTGGATTGTGTCCCTACACTAGTGATGCAACTGATATAGTAATGTTGAAGCACCAGTTGTTATTTGCCACTCAAATCGGATAGACAACGACCATTCTATCCACTAACACAAATAGAAGATGCATGACCTGTTGTCAAATTACAATGGGAGCCCGTCAAATGTGAAATAGAACTAGTAGGAAATTCCAACAAGTTAGGGAGGTAATCAACGACGTTAATAGCTGAGATTGAAGCATTTCTTGCAGAGACTAACGAACACATTTCCCTATGTATCCTGGTGTGTCTCATGTCTATGGAAGCTCATATGGCACTACGGAGTTTCTACACAGAGTACATGCAGAGACGAGAGAGTGTCAAGAGTAAAACTGAAATTGAATATATAGTCTAGGGACAAGAGCACAACGCCTTAGTTGCATGGACTGGGTACAAATAGGACGATCTACGAGTTAAAGGTGTGAACTTATTTATGTTTGTTTCATCACAAAGGGACAAAGATTTAAGAGGGAACGTGGGGGGCATTCACTTTGCCACATGGAAGCATATGTGCTCCTGCCACCGGTAAAAACATTTTGAAACGTCAAAAAATTAAGGAAAAAAACTTTGGCGTGTGCATATCAACATTATGTGTGGATGCCAAGTTTCATGGAGAATCGACAGTTTTGCAGCCTGTGTATAAATACAAAAAAATGCCACATAAAAAAACCTATTTTACACCGAAATTTGACTTTTTACACATGACACAATAAAATGTCAATTTCTGTTAAATGACTTTCTGAGCACATAGAATGTCAAGATGTACCCGATATTTTTTTTATGATTTTTTTAATATTAATGTCGGTCCCAACATGTGGGCTAGGTGTCATAGAACATGGGAGTATGGGAGTAGCTAGTTCATAGTGATCACTTGGTGTAGATGGTTGTTGGTAGGAGCGCTAGCTGTTTTCTAGTCATACGAGTAGATCCTTTGGTACATGGGCTTCGGTGCATTCAACCTCCTAAGCTAATAATAAAGAATCATAATTTGTGATTGATGAATTGTGACGAGCTAATTTTTCTTTATAATCAGTTTGTAAAAAAGTAGGAGTGAATTCCAATTTTTACCACATAGTTTGATATTTGTGACAGTAATTACCCCATTAACGCACATTCTCCCCGCTTACCCCATTTCACTCCTACTTTGCCTGATGCTTCCTCTTTTTTTCGATAAAGGGAGCTTTATTACTTAAAGAGTTTTAAGCATTACATCCGGGCTCTGTATAACTAGGATGCACACAGTGCCATCCATGCTAGGAGAATAGATCCCTCGCCGAAGACTCCAAACGAGTAGCCACCTCTGAGAATAACTCCCAATGCTCCGCACGCTGTAAGGGTGCCCAAGCTCGGATCGTAGCCGAACAACGGAAAATGACCTGCATAAGAGAAGCTTTTTGTTATTAAAAACCTTGTCATTTCTACACAGCCATAGCGACCAGATAACGGCAATCGCTCCCACCCTAATAAGAACCTTAAACCTAGCATCTACACCATTGAGCCAATTACCGAAGATATTCGCAACGCTCCATGGTGGATATAAGTTAGAGGCTATCTAGATGGTTGACCATATAGATCTAGCAAATTACATTGAAGAAGAGGTGTTTTATAGTCTCATCATGGTGACAAAATACACACGTCTTACTTCCTTGCCAATTCCGCTTCGCAAGGTTATCTTTGGTAAGAATCACACCTCGCCTGAGGTACCACGCAAAGACCTTAGTTTTTAGTGGTATTTTCATCTTCCAAAATTTTCTATTATTATCGACTGGAACACTTTGATAATTAAAGCCGTGTACATAGAATCCACAGAGAAAATTCCACTCTCCTTTAGATTCCAACGAATATAGATCAGGTCCCGGCGTTAGCTGAACAGAAGCTAGACGCTGCAGCAAATCATTCCAAGATGCTTGCCTAGGACCAATTAGACTTCATCTAAACGACACATTCGGTAGGATATTTTCATCACCTAGCAAGTGTATCACTTTTTATGTCGCACAATAGTGTACAAGGCCGGAAATTGTGCTCGGAGGGGTGCATTACCAAGCCATTTGTCCTCCCAGAACCTAATCTCTGATCCATTTTTAATAAGGAAAGAACCATATCTTCGTAGCCATAATTCCAGCCCAAAAGTGTGAATCACCAGGTTTCCATTGGACCTGGGACAATGCATGTGAGCCAATGTACTTTCTCCTAAGTAAGGTTTGCCAAACCCCTTCTTCTGAAAGAAGCTTAAAAATCCATTTACTAAGTAGGGCTCTGTTTTTGACCTCTAGGTCATGAATCCTGAGTCCCCCATGGTCTTTAGGTCGGCAAACCACACTCCATTTAGTCAGTCGATACTTCTTTTTCTCATTATCCCCTTGCCAAAAGAATCTTGAACGGAAATAATCCAATTTCTTTAAGACTCCTTTCGGCAGTTGGAAAAAGGATATCATATACAGTACCATGTTGGTCAGTACTGAGTTAATGAGAACCAATCTTCCTCCTAGGGATAATAATTTTACTTTCAAGCTATTCAATCTAATTTGGAGTCTTTCCTCCACCGGTTTCCATTCAGCATTTGTAAGCCTCCGATAATGAATTGGGATGCCCAAATACTTAATAATAGGAAACTGGCCTTGTCCGCAGCCAAATAATTCGGCATACAGGGAGGCAGCATCCTGGGCCTCGTCAAAACAAAACAATTCACTTTTATGGAAGTTTATTTTGAGACCCGAAAGTTGCTCGAACGCTGAAAGAATTAACTTTAGGTTCTTTGCCTTTTCAATGTCATGTTCCATAAAAAGAATCGTATCATCGGCATATTGAAGAATTGACAATCCGCCATCAACAAGATGAGGAATGACACCCTCAATTTGGCTATTAGATTTTGCACGTTCAATCATGACAGCAAGCATATCCGCCACTATGTTAAATAGTATGGGCGATAAAGGATCACCTTGGCTAAGCCCTTTCTTGGTTTGGAAGTATTTACCAATATCATCATTGACTTTTATCGCAACACTTCCTCCCGAGACAAAGCTATGAATTAACGCACACCACTCATCAGAAAAACCTTTCATTCTGAGAGTTTGCTGAAGAAAGGACCACTTAACCTATCATAAGCTTTTTCAAAATCAATCTTCAAAAGAACCCCATTAATTTCTTCCAGTGTAATTCGTGGACCGTTTCATGTAGGATAACAACTCCATCTAGGATATTACGACCTTTCATGAAAGCGGTCTGCGAGGGGAGAACTACATGGTCGACCACATTGTTCAACCGGATCATACTTTGTGAAT
>QRDG01000416.1:970861-1076243 GCA_012064385.1 Puccinellia tenuiflora
AAACACAAGAGAGCTTAACACAAAGAACTAGCAGCTCTAAACAAGATAACATGCTAAAAGCGAGAGCTTACTAGAAAACAACAGTAGCTAAGAATACTCAACAAATATAAGCGAAGCACAAGAGTATTCATATGAAAAAGCGGAGCGTGTCTCTCTCCCACACAAGAATGCTAGGATCCAACTTATTAAGCAAACTAAAACACACACTCAAAATAAAAACAGACGCTCCAAGCAAAATACATAAGATGTAGTGGAATAAAAATATAGTATCACTAGAGATGACCTGATAGTTTTGTCGATGAAGAAGGGGATGCCTTGGGCATCCCCAAGCTTAGATGCTTGAGTCTTCTTGAATTTGCTGGGGATGACCCACCGGGGCATCCCCAAGCTTAGGCTTTTCACTCTTCTTGATCTCATCATATCGTCCCTTTTGCTTACTTGAAAACTTCCACCACATCAAACTCAAAGTAATTCTCATTAGAGGGTTAGTGCATAAACCAAAAATTCACAAGTTCTACTGTGACACAAGCACACCTTAATGCATTATAACATTAGCTACAGCCACTGATGCTCAAAGAATCAAAAAGATCCAAATAAACATCGCAAAGAAGCAATGCACAATAAAAGGCAGAATCTGTCAAAATCTGAACAGTCTGTAAAGACGAATTTTTTCGAGGCACTAGAGTTGCTCAAATCGAAATAACTGAACTAGAAAAAGTTTCATACATATATGAAGATTCAGCACACCAAATCTCAAAGCATTTCGTCGATTCTGGAATAATATGACGAATTTAACGGTGACAGACAGAAATCTGTTTCCTGTGCAGAAATCCAAATATAGCAAAAACTTTCTACTAGAGACCTTACTTGGCACAACATTGCAAGAAAATAAAGATACAAAGAAGTTGCTACAGAAGGTAAACAAACTTATTGACTCAAATAAAAGAAAAGATACTGAAAATAAAATGATGGTTGTTCTCCCATAAGCGCTTTTCTTTAAAGCCTTTTAGCTAGGCATGGTAATTTGATGATGCTCACATAAAAATGAGAGTTGGAGCACAATAAGGGAGCATCAAGAAGCAACTATAAAACTCATTTAAGTCTAACCCACTTCCTATGCATTGGAATCTTGTAAGTAAATAATCCATGAAGCATAAATTGACTAGCATAGGAAGACAAAATAGTGCAACTTCAAAAATTTCAACAAAAGGAGAGGAGATTCAATGTTATTGTGATATATGAAGCCATGGCTCTCCCTTTTCATAAAAACTTTCAGTAGCATCATTGATAAAATCCACAATATAACCATCACATGTAAAATTCTTATCATGATCCATATGCATAAAAGTGTCATCATTTTCCACATAAAACAAAGTTGTTCTCATTAATAACAACTGGAGCGGATCATCATAAAGAACTTGAACATGATAAACAGGTTGTATATTAAAGGATGGTTTTGGGTGATCCCTCCATAATTATGACAAGTTTCATGAGGATGATTGTAATTATAACCCATGTCATAATATTCTTTATAATAATTATCAAAAACTGGGGGCATAGTATCATCATAAGGAATAGAATATTTATCTTCCAAAGTGTGTTCATCTGTAAACATATCATCATTTTTACTAGAAGGAGATGTATCAAACATGTAATCATTAGTAGCAAAAGGATTTTCAAACACCTCATCCCCAAGCTTAGAGCTTATCATATCATCATTGGAAAGAATATGGATAGTACTAATAGTGTTGCAATCATTAGCATCATCATTTTCAGAATTAGTACCCAAGAGGTTTTCAATATCAAAAGTACTATGCTTTTCCCAATCATGATCACTAATATAAGTAACAGGCATAGGAACATCATCTAATTCAAAATCATCGAATTCATACTCATCAGCAACAACTATAATAGGAGCAACATGTTTAGGGAAAGGTACCGTTTCCTCTCTCCTTTTACTCTTCATCTTCTTCTTCTTCTTTCTCTTCTTAGGAGGGAGAGCCTTGAAAGGAAGCTTCTCCACATAACCTGGTTTATTGTTAGAAACAACAGAGGAAACTTGGAAGGATTCTTCTCTTTCATTGATAAGATCAAAACACATATTAGTCCAGTCATATTTTGGTAAAATCCCATCTTGTATAATATTTTGTATATAAGTATTTGTATGGCAATTATCAACACAATAAAAGATGACAACCATGCAGGACGCTGTTTATATCAAAAGCACTCATATCTATTAAAGAAGTTTTTCTTGATAACTCTTCACACCCCAAAAATAATATAAGTTCATCATGCTGATTAGGAGTGATCATGTCATCACAATACAGACTCGCAATACTCATTGGATTAGAAAGGCTATTATCTTTCCCTGAGCATTGAAAATTGAAATGACCAACTTTATAGCAAAGTTCACAAATAAAAGGATAGTGGCACAAACTTTTTCACCAAGATCATCAAGAGCTCTATTCCAAGTTCTAGTTTTTTCATTCCTATGATGGATACAATATTCTTGTTCAATTTGGCTCTTTTTACAAGGTCTAAGTACTCCACAAAAATTAACATGCTTATAAGAGATAGTATTTTCAGAAGTTTGAGCACGTTTATTACAATCATTAACAACAATATCATTTTTCATGCAAGTGTCTTTAAAAGGTTCATGATATAGGTCCCAATTTTCTTTAGGAACATTAATATGAGAAGCAAAGGCTCTACAACAATCAACAATAATTTGAGAATCAAGACCATATTTAGCACTAAGCTCTTGAAAAACAGCAGTTTCAATGAAGGACTTAATGCAATCATATTCATAGTTTATACCTGATTCTTTACCTTTGTCATTCTCCCAACCTTCAGTATTGTCTTGAATTTTCTCAAGAAGATCCCATCTAGTTTCAACCTTCTTACTTGTGAAAGAACCCCCTGAACAGGCATCTAGATAATTCTTGCAATCACCTGAAAGCCTTGCATAAAAATTAGTAACAATTATTTTCTTAGGAAGCTCATGGTTAGGACATTTAAGTATTAATGTTTTCAGCCTTCCCCAAGCTTGAGCAATGCTTTCTCCATCATGAGGCCAAAAATTAAAAATGTAATTCCTATCCAAATGCATTTCATAAGGAGGATAAAATTTAGAGTAAAAGAGATTTGCAAGCTCCTTCCACTCCAAATGATGAGGATCATCAAGTAGATCATACCACTCCCTTGCTTTGTCCTTAAGTGACAATGGAAATAATTTCTTCATGACATTTTCTCTTGATAAACCTGCAATCTTAAACAACTCACAAAGTTATGTAAGTTTCAACAAGTGATCACTTGGACGGATTGTTCCATCCCCTGCATAACATTCATCCATAACCTTTTCAACAATTTTCATAGGTATTTTAAAAGGAATACTTTCAGTAGGTGGATTTAGAATATCACAAGCATGATTCGAATTATCACATATGGGAGACAAAGTATTATCAGAGCAAATTTTCTCCTCTAAAGCTGGGGAACTAAAAAGATCATTTTCATAAAAACTAGCTTCCCCAAGCTTAAACTTTTCCATAGCATTAGCAAAAATGATTTCCAAAGAACTAATACTAATTTTTTTGTTGTTTTCCATTAAGCCTAACTAGTGAAATTAAAAACAAGAAACAAAAAGATATAATTGCAGAATCTAAAGGAAATAACTTCGAGCACTCACACAACAGCAACAGTACTAGAAATAGCTTAGTAGCCAGATGATGTGAGTACCTTTTACCTTACCTCCCCGGCAACGGCGCCAGAAAATAGCTTCGTTGCCGGATAGCTTTGTTGTTGGAGTGTGAGTGTCGCTTACCTTACCTCCCCGGCAACGGCGCCAGAAAATAGCTTGATGTCTACACACGCTTCTATTCTTGTAGACAGTGTTGGGCCTCCAAGAGCAAAGGTTTGTAGAACAGCAGCAAGTTTCCCTTAAGTGAATCACCCAAGGTTTATCGAACTCAGGGAGGTAGAGGTCAAAGGTATCCCTCTCAAGCAACCCTGCAATCACAATACAAAAAGTCTCTTGTGTCCCCAACACACCCAATACACTTGTCAGATGTATAGGTGCACTAGTTCGGCAAAGAGATAGTGAAATACAAGTAATATGGATGATTATAAGTAGTAATTGCAATCTGAAATAAAAATGGCAGCAAGCAAACATGTAGCAGAACTTGTTGTAAATGGTGTTTCAATGCTTAGAAACAAGGCCTAGGGATCATACTTTCACCAGTGGTCACTCTCAACAATGCAATCATAATTGAATATAAATATAAGCACTTCAATATACTACTCCAAAGTATTCTCCGGCTGGATAACGAACACTAATTCATTGTGTAGGAATGCAAAAGCACACCTCAAACATATATTCCCAAGTACTAATGAATACCCCACACTGGACCATGAGCATTCATAGGAGGTACTAACACACCACAATTTCATAGAGACATCCAACTCAAATAATAAATCAGTGAACAAGTATCTTGTGAAATATAGCCTAAAGACCCACACGGTGCACACACTGTCACCTTTACACACGTGGGACAAGGAGTCTCCGGAGATCACATAAATAAAGCCCACTTGAGTAACATAACAACATCTAGATTGCAAAGCTCATGATCACATATAGATCACATCATGGGGGAGAGAGATATAGACCACATGGCTACCGGTACGGCCCTTAGCCCCGAGGGAGAACTACTCCCTCCTCATCATGGGAGTCAGCAACGGCGATGAAGATGGTGGTGGAGTCGATGGAGATGGCTCCGGGGGCACTTCCCCGTCCCGGCAGGGTGCCGGAACAGAGACTTCTGTCCCCCGAAACTTATCGGCGATGGCGGCGGCGCTGCAGATGTTTCTTTGGAATATGACGGGGTCCGTCTAGGTTTTCTGCGTCGGGGGAAATATATAGGCGAAAGGGCGGCGTCGGAGGGCTCCCGTGGGCCCCACACCACCTGGTGGCGCGGCAGGCATGGGTCCCGCGCCACCCTATGGTGTGGCCGGCCCACGGCCCTCCAGGTCCTCTCCTTCGGGCTCCGTTTAGTCCATTGAATTATAAGACTGCTGTTTTTTGTCCCGTCCAATTCCGAGAATATTTCCTTAAGTACTTTTCTGAAACGGGAAAACAGCAGAAAACAGGAACTGGCACTGTGGCATCTTGTTAATAGGTTAGTTCCAGAAAATGCATAAAAATGCTATAAGATGTAAACAAAACATGTAGCAAATGGTATGAAAACAAGCATGGATCATAAGAAATTATAGATATGTTGGAGACGTATCAGTTATAGACACTCTGTCAATATTACCTTCATTTGCGCTGACATAGTGCGCAAAGTTCCCAAAATGTTGCCTCTTGTTGGCCTTCTTCCTTTGATTGTCCCTGTGAAGTACTAGGTTGGGCGTCCATAGTTGCTGCCATATGTGCTCTAGAAGATGTAGTTTGTGGCTGCTCGTACTGGCGTCGATATTGCTGTCCACCACCTCTACCATACTGCTGTCTACCGCCTCTACCATCACCTCTTCCTCTGTAGCTTCCTCTGCCATATGTGTATCCTCCTCTCCCCCTGCCAGGTGTCACAGAGGTACACTCATGTTTCAGGTGTCCCTTCACTCCACACGTGAAGCACTCTCTCGTCTCCCTTCTCTCAGCGGTGTAGAAGGCAGGACGAGGGACTGAGTCAGTACCCTTTGTCATCTTCAGAGGCACTTCCTCTCTAGACATAGCTGCAATGGCTTCTTTGAGAGAAGGGGTAGTTGGCTGATGCAGTAATGCAGCCCTTCTACCCTCGAAATCAGGACTGAGACCTTTGAGAAACTTCATGACTCGCCGGCGTTCAATCCAGCTTGCAGCAGCAATTACACATTCACCATGGGCAAGTTCCAGAGGGTCAAGATGATCTAAATCTCCCCACAAACGCCGCAGATCTGCCACATATGCCATCAATGTCTTCTCCCCTTGTCGCAAGTCATGGATCTTATCCTCAATCTCAGCAATCAGCATAATGTTCTCCTTCCCAGAGTAGAGATTTGATAACGTATCCCATACCTCTGAAGCCTTTGTGAGTGCCTCCACTGAGGCACTAATGTCAGGGACCAAAGAGTTCAACAGCCATGTCATAATCAGAGAATTTGTGGCACTCCACTTCTTCCACTCAGAACTAATCTTGTCTGTTGGTTCTACAACTTCACCTCTCACGTGCTCATCCACCCCCTTTGTATTCAGAATCAACAGAGCCCTCCTTGACAACCGGAGATAATTGGTCACTCCTTCCAGTTTGATGTCATTTGGCATCAGTTCAAGTTTCTGAACAGCCTCCGTATGAGGAACAACTACTCCCCCTCCAACAGATCCTGCTCCATCACCTCTAACAGTGATAAGTTCTGCCAGCTTCTCCAGAGCCTTGGCCAAGCTCTCGATGTCCCCCATGCCTGTCTTCACTACCCTACTTTCCTTTTTCACCTCCAACCAGATTGACTACAGAAACAACCTCTCACAGCACCAAGGACTTACCCGCAGGATGCCCTCTTCCTCCTTGCTTGTCACAGCCTTCTTCTTCTTGCCACCGCAGCAGCCTACTCACCCCTCCCAGACTGACCAATCTTGCTGCCGCTGCCCTCACCGCCCTTGCTCTGATACCATGTGGACTGGGTGAGAGCCTAACCTGGTTAGGGTTTCACTGGCGGCTGGGAGCCTGAGAAAAATAGTGAGAGTTATCTCTTCTGTACAGAGGAGGAACCTTATATAGGTCAGGCACTGGGCTGGGCTAGATGGGCCACATAGAACTGGAAGAAGTCCCAACTGGCTTGAACAGGTATCTTCAACAGATATCCAACAATTACTAGGGCCCTTTTGATTCAAAGGAATACCATAGGATTGTTGGAGGTATAAATCCTATAGGAACTTTTCCTATCTAAGTTGTTTGATTCACAGGAACATATCCTATAGGAAATAATCCCATAGGAATTTTGTAGTGTAAATCCTATAGGAAAAAAGCATAAAGTCCAACCTCATGGAAAATTCCTTTACCACAATCAAAGAGAATCACTATTCCCATAGGATTCAATTTGGCATGACATTCCAATTCTGTAGGTTTCCTTTTCCTATAGTTTTCCTACCCTATGAATCAAAGGAGCCCTAAGTAGTTGTCGGTTAATTAATTTTCCGCTGCTATCTACCAACATCGACATAATGGTGGCATGTCCTTCGTTTGTATCTTCTATTGCCGAGCCCGGGTGCACCGACATCAGCTTGATATTAATATGTGGCCCTTCATCGGGGAAAAAAATCAAGCGGCCTCGACGAGACGTGGTTTGAGAAGCTTTTTTCCTCATAAATTTTGTTTCCTAGCCATGCTGTTATAACCATGGGATTCCTAATCCATTACATGTAGCTATGTTGCCTACAACTAGGCGCTACATTCTCTTGCGGTCTTGCCCAAGCTTGTCTTGTTGGCATCCAGTACTGAAATTCCTCCAGCAATACTTGTCTGTTTGGCCATGATTTTGCATCCAATATGTAATCTGTCCTCAAAAACCCTTTTGTCTTGATTGTTGGAGCCCTACCGTGTGATTTGATGAGCCACAGTGATACTAAGCCAGCATGGTTGGAGCCTAGAAGGATCTCATCTAACTCATTTATTAGTGCACATGGACCAACCTAATCTTCTACTCACAGAAGAAAAAAAGACTAACCTATATAGATATATATTTTTTTCGATAAGGGCATTTTTTTATTAGACTTCAACCAATTTACATCAAGGTGATACAATCAGAAGTGTCCACACCCAGTCTCTGCATAGCTAAGATGCACACAGCCGATAAGTAAGGAGGAAGAGAGGTAGACTACAAAGGGATAGATAGAAACTCATAGGAAGAAAATGTCACATGCGACAAAAAGGGACTCCTATGGTGAAGATGCTCCAATCCTCAAATTATGCTGCCACCCATGCCGGGTAAAAAAACTAGTCGCCACTTGCTCCAACCGCGAGCATACCTCCATAAACAGGTCTCGGTGTACCGGACTCTGAAATAGACCACTCCCGGAGATAGTGAGCACAACGGAAAATCACCTGCATAGGAGAAGAAATTTAAGCATCAAACACTTTGTCATTTCTACATAGCCAAAGTGACCATAATAAAGCGGTCGCTCCCACCCATATGTGTTTTCTAAAACTGTAATCGATACCATGCAACCAATTGCCAACGATATTAGCAACTGAGCTCGGTGGATACAAATTTGAGGCCACTTGGATGACTGCCCATATAGAACATGCAAACTTGCATTCGAAGAACAAGTGTTTTATGTTCTCATCATGGTGACAGAACACACACTTTGTACTTCCCTGCCAGTTATGCTTTGACAGGTTGTCTTTAGTTAAAATCACACCTCTGCGTAAATACCATGAGAAGATTTTAATTTTCAACGGTATCTTCATTTTCCAGAGGTTTTTATTGTTTATGACTGGTATATCGGAATTCACTAATGCTTTATACATAGAATCCACTGAGAATTTACCACTCTGTAGTAGACTCCAACAGAATTCATCACGCCCCGGTGTTAATTGGATACCGACTAGTCTCTGCTGAAGAGCTTGCCATGATGCCAATCGAGCACCGATGAGATCCCGTCTGAATGAAACGTTTGGTGGGGATGAGCCCAACACTTCCGCGAGCATATCACTTTTGTTACGTGCAATCGTGTATAAGCCGGATACTGTTCCCATAGAGGAGCATTTCCGAACCAGGAGTCCTCCCAGAACCGTATTTCCGAGCCATCCTTTATGAGAAAAGATCCATAGCGAAAGAATTTGCTCTTTACCGCCATTAGACCTTTCAAAAAGTGAGAATCTCCTGCTTTCCAAACCAGTTGGGATATTGCTTCTGTGCCCACATATTTTCTTCTCAGGAGGTGCTGCCAAACCCCATCCTCCGTTAATAGCTTAGAAAGCCATTTACTAAGGAGAGCGGAGTTTTTTGCTTCTAGGTCTTGAATGCCTAGCCCCCCTGGTCTTTTGGGCGACACAGTATGTCCCATCTAGCCAGTCTATATTTCTTTTTTTCGTTATCTCCTTGCCAAAAAAAATCTCGATCGGAAGTAGTCAAGGCGCTTGAGTACTCCCTTCGGTATTTGGAAAAAAGATAAAATATATAATACCATATTACTGAGTACGAAATTGATCAGAACTAAGCGACCACCCACTGAAAGTAATTTTCCTTTCCAGCTGCTAAGTCGTTTTTCCAATCTCTCCTCAACCAGTTTCCATTCCGCATTTGTGAGTCTACGATAATGAATCGGTATCCCCAAATACGACATAGGAAACTGGCCCTGCTCACAACCGAATAATTTGGTATACACAGCCATATGGTCTTGTGCTTCTCCGAAACAGAATAACTCACTCTTATGGAAGTTTATTTTTAACCCCGAAAGTTGCTCAAACGTTGAAAGGATTAACTTCAAGTTTCTGGCACTTTCGATGTTATGCTCCATGAAGAGAATAGTATCATCGGTATACTGCAGGATTGACAAGCCACCATCAACTAGATGTGGTACTACACCAACAATTTGTTCCGAGTTCTTTGCACGCTCTATCATGATAGCCAGCATGTCCACCACAATATTAAATAATATCGGGGAAAGCGGGTCTCCTTGACGTAGTCCCTTTTTTGTTTTGAGGTAGTTGCCAGTGTCATCGTTGACTTTTATGGCCACACTACCTCCAGTGACAAAATTATAGACCCAAGCGCACCAAGTTTCAGAGAAACCTTTCATTCGTAAGACTTGATAGAGAAAAGGCCATTTAACCTTGTCATATGCTTTCTCAAAGTCAATTTTTAGAATGACAACATTCATTTTTTTTCGATGTAATTCATGAACTGTTTCGTGCAAGGTCACCACAATATTAAGTATGTGACGTCCTTGCATAAATGTTGTCTGTGTGGGTCGGATTACGTGATCCGCTATAGAATTCAGCCTTATAGTTGCAGCTTTGGTGAAGATTTTGAAACTCACATTAAGAAGGCAGATGGGTCTATATTGCTGAATCCTTTCTGCATTCTAAATCTTTGGTAACAAAATTATCTCCCCAAAATTCAACTTAAACAGTTCAAGTTGTCCAGCGTGAAACGCAATCAACTAAATCGATCTTAATTATATCCGAGAAGTTTTGATAAAACTCAGCCGGTAATCCATCTAGACCGGGAGCTTTATTGTGTTCTATTTGGAAAATAGCTTTCTTAATCTCATCCTCTGTAAACTGGGCAGTAAGGAAAGCATTCTCCTCATTAGACACTTGTGGGATATCTTCTATCCGAGATTCGTCGAGAGTGATGTTGCCCTCCTCCGGATCTCCAAATAGAGTCTTATAATACTTTGTTATGAAACATTTTAATTGCTCATGAACCTCAATAACACCCTCATCCTGGTGGAGATTATGTATATACTTCTTCCTATGTCGACCATTAGCCGGCATATGGAAGTATTTAGTATTACTATCTCCTTCCAGAATAAATTGTGCCTTCGATCGTTGATACCACTTAAGCTCCTCTTCTCCAAGCAAGCATGCAATCTGTTCATTAGCTTGATTTTTTTGTTCAAGTTCTTAATCAGAGAGAACACGTAACTCTGCGAGTAGCTCAAGATTATCAATGATATTTGAAAGTCTTTTCTTTTCTTTTTTGTAGACCCCAGCGATGTGACGTGCCCAGCCTCTAAGGTGTTAGCTATATAGATATAGTCATGCTCATTTGAAACTTGGAAATATTATATCTAACATGCACCCATCCTCTCTCGGTGCCGGAGCAGCATACGGAGTAGGCGGCGATCCGTTGATTCACGGCTGAAGACGGCCAAATCTAGGATGAACCCTAGGTCACCGTCTTTTTTCTTTTCTTTGTGGCGTCCGGAATGCTCAATCTTAATTAAAGGTGCAATGTTGATCAATGTGTCAAGGGTTGATCAGTGTTTAATCCAAACATTGCCGGGAGCTAACTCCCTGTACCCCTGTCATCCTCAACATGACAATCTGGGTGATACGTGTGACAAGAACACCTCTAGTCGATCGACCGTTACACGTATCCAACCAATTTAAAGCTAAATGCAGCATTCCATTTGGGTGTCCGTGTACCCGACAACCAACACATGGAAGATAGCACAATGGCAACCACATGATGTCTTCTTGCGGCGGAGCAACCACATGACGCATGGTGTGATGAGCTATATATACGAAAGATGAACAGTACACATATAGCTACGTGAGAAGATGGCTGCCGGCCTGCACTTCACAGCTCACAAGCTCTTTCTTCTCCGTCGTCATTCGTCCGGCCTCTTTCTCCACTTCCACGGCCGCGGCGGCGCACCGCTGGTAGCATTGCAGCAAGCCGCAAGACACCCCTGTGGCTCCGAGGTGGCGAGGTTCATGAGAGTACTCTCGTGTGGGCCTTGGGCAGCTCACCTGAAAACAAAGGAGTATTCGAATACTTCATCGTGTCCTCAACCGGAATGAAAATATACGGAAAATCTATAGAAAAAAAATAGATTTTCAGATTGCAGCTGGTCAAACTTTTGACCATTGCATTGATATCCAATTATCCACTTTCCGATAAAGAGGAGAGGACCGTGCTAATAAGGGTATATGTCTCCGGAAACCATAAATGGAGGCCGCGCTCCGTCTAGTCTTTATTTTTTAAAAATCGAAAATCATATTTTAAAGTTAAAGAAAACTGAAAAAATCTTGGAAGTATACAATGTTCTATTCTACAAACGGTGCGAAATCTCGAATCAAAATATTTCATATTATGGGCTACACAAAATAACAAAATCTGACAGATTTAAAGGAGTTGTAATTTTACACTGTTCACTACTTTCAAATGTCAGACTTTGTCATTTTTGTGTAGCTCAAAATACAATATTTTTCAGTTGAGATTTTACTGTTGGTAGAATACAACATTGTCATATCCGGGATTTTTTTCAGATTATTTTGAAACTTCAAAATACGATTTAGAAATTTTCAAAATAAAGGGTTCTATGGAGCTTGGCCTCCATTTGTCCACTTAGTTTTTCTTGGGCAGGGCCTACAATGTGCTAATCGAGCCTTTGCTTTTATGCAGCCACATAAATTCTCTTTAGGTTTCAAAATTTAAAATGTTATCTCTCGTACTTATCATATATCAAAATTCAAATATATTTTTTCGCCAGGATAAAATTTTACCATGATAAAATCAAATGATTACCATGGGCTCGTCCACTTAAATTTATTAGTCCTTAGGTTGAGTTGATATCACTCTCGGAGTATTTTCGACATGCTAGTCTTAGGGGGGTGGCTAACATGAAAGAAGGGCTCTTTCCATTCTGGATTTTGTTGAATCAAGTAACCAGTTGTGTGAAAAATACTCCCTCTGTTCCTTAGGAAGCTAAAATTAGCTTCCTAACACATCTTATATTTAGGGACATAGGTAGTACATTTTTTTTGAACCGAGGCAAAAGACATTTTCATTAATTAAGAAGAAGTGGGCCTAAGCCCGGTACAACACCCTCAACGACCGTCATGGAACACGACCGTCGTGAGGGCAAACACAGCCATCCTGGCTACGCACACTCGGGGTCGCCGCCCCGACATCCAGCTATTCTACCACGCCGAGCAGACCGCCAACACCACCTTCCGGGACCGCCGTCCCGACGTACCACCACTCGCACTCGAGCCACGACGCCGCACGACTCGGCCACCCGCAGCCCAAACTGTACCAGGTAAACCGCTCGCAGACCACAGCCGCCACACCAACATCCGGGGCCGCCGCCCCGGCCTAAAAGGCAACCGCTGTTGCCGCTGCCCCAGCAGCCCCGACAGCCTCGCCGCCAACACCACCTTCCGGGACCACCGTCCCGACGTAGCACCGTTCGCATCCGAGCCACGGCGCCGCACGACTCAGCCACCCGCAGTCCAAGCTGCCCAAGGTGAGCTGCTCGCAGACCACGGACGCCGTACCAACATCCGAGGCCGCCGCCCCGGCCTAAAAGACAGCCGCTACTGCCGCCGCTACATCAGCCTCGACACTCTCGCCGCCACCACCACACCACCTCCCGCAACCACAGGTCCCTCCGGCCAGTCACCACTCCAAAAACGATGCCCCCAAGGGGGAGCATGACGCAAAGCGCCATCATCGCCCGATCCCGGAAGATCTAAGGTTTCCCTCGGAGTGGGACGGGCGAAAGGCAAGCACCACATCTCGACGGCGTCTCCAAGAAGAGAGACGGCGCCCCGAGGCGCCGTCGCTGCCTGTCACGACAAAAAGCCGAAGCAAACCTTTCGCTCGACGTAGCCATGCCTTGCGCACGCCTCGACAAGGAGGCGCAAAGCAGACCGCCGCAGCCACCCGCACCTCACGGAGACCACCGATGACCAACCTTTCGCGAAGGTCAGCAGATCCATGAACGAACCACCAGAAGCAGGACCACCGGACACAGCACGAGCCGCCACGCCATACCAAGCACCATGCCGACAAGGCAGGGGCAAACGCCGCCCGTGGCCAAGAGCCACCATGGATCCTGGCCGTTGTCGTGCACCAGACGTGCCGACGCACGCCACGCGCGCCTCACGCCCGCCGGCGACTATAGGTGGCCAAACGGGCCGGCACGGCCCGGCACGGCCCGTTAGGCACGATTATAATCGTGCCGTGCCTGGGCCGGCCCGTGTGCCGTGGCCAGACCTCCGGCACGGCCCGGGAGGCACGCCGACGGCCCGTTAGGCACGGTTGGCCCGTCGGGCACGGCCCATTTAGCGTAAATGTGGCCCAAAAATTTTAAAAAAAAGATAAAAATAGGTAAAAAATAAAAATAATAAAAATAATAAAAAAAGCTAAACGGGCCGTGCCGTGCCGGCCCGCGTGCCTCAAATCGGAGGCCGGCCCGGGCACTACCGGGCCCGTGCCGCGGCACGGCCCGTTTAGTTCCGTGTCGTGCCGTGCCTGGGCCGGGCCAAAATCCCCGTGCCTCGGGCCGGCCCATTTGGCATGGCCCATTTGGCCACCTATACCGGCGACCGACGTAAGCAGACCACCAGCCGTCGTACTCCTCCCCACACCTCGCCGCAACCTCCCTCAGATCGCCGCCATCGCCGCATCCGCACGCACGCCACCAAAGCCGCAGACCTGCAGCTTGGCCGCACCACCACCACGGTGCCCCAAGGCCAGCACGATGCACCGGTGCAGCCAGCCACCGCACGCAGCCACCGCGGCCCGCTCGGCCCAGATCGGGCCCGGCCGCCCCGCCGCCACGCGCACCGCCACAGACGCGCGCAGCCCACCACGCAGCAGCCAGGCACCCGGATCGGGAGGTCCCCTGCCGCACCGCCACGCCCCATGCGAGCGTCACGCCCCAGCCCGGCGGCGCCGTCCCGCGGCAGCCCACCGTGCGAGGAGGTGAGAGGGCCCCGCCGCCGCCGGCACCGGCCAGGCTTTGCCCGGTCATGCCCCCTCCAGCGGCGGCGCTAGGGTCCTCCCCGTCGCTCGCGGGAGCGACGCGGGAGGAGAGAGAGTTGTTGCCGGTGTGGTTTAGCTCTAAAGCCAGATGAGAGTGAGGATGTGGAGCTCGTGAATACACCAATTTGGAGCATCCAAGAACATTGTAGGAACACTGGAAGTATAGGTAGTACATCTCAACTGAGTGTTGTTTTTTGCGGGTAATTGTTGATTTGAGTTTGACCGGGTTCCATTTGCTAAGGCTCAACGAAAACCTGATGTTCAGCAGGTCCAAAACACAAGTATACTTGAGTTTTTCAAAAGGCTCAGTGAAATATACATGCACGGATCTCGGAACAGTTGTGATCGTTGGATAGCTAGCTACCTGTGGAGAAGCTGTTTTTCAGTTGGTGGCAACACAGATCACAAGAATCCAAGAAGGGTTAAGGAACAGAGAGAGGACGAAGAAGCTAGATTTGATCAGTAAAAATTCAGTTGCTGGCCAATTGATAAACTGTCGACTGACACCTAGCAAATTCGTAGAAGTATTGTTTAGGTGCGCACGCGTACAACACGTGGCAAGTGGCACCATGACGCTGAGCCATATATATACCCGAATGTGACTGCTACGTCTAGCTGCATGCCTGATGAGAGGATGGCGGCAGCTCAAAAATTCGTCTTCTCCAACCTCCTCTCGATCCTCTTCCATGGCAGCGGCGGCGGTACTCCGCCGGCTGCATTGCCTCCTCAGCACCCCTCTGAAAGTGTCTTCGTACACAGGCGTGTACCTCCCGCGGCGCGGCTCGCCGAGGCGAACGCGCTGGTCGTCGACGTCGACGGCGGCCTGCTCCTGTCGCGCTCCCTCTTTCCCTACTTCATGCTGGTAGCCGTGGAGGCCGGCGGCTTCCTCCGTGGGCTCCTTCTTCTCCTCCTCTACCCTGTCATAGCCTGCACCGGCGCCACCTGTGGCGGCGACGTGGCCGTGCGGGCTATGGCCTTCGTCGCCTTCTGCGGGCTCCGCGCCTCGCGGTTCCGTGTCGGCCGCGCCGTGCTGCCGCGGTGGCTCCTGGAGGACGTCGGGATCGAGGCGTTCAACGCCGTCCGGCGCCGGCCGTTTGGTGCTGCCGGTAAGAAGGCGGTGGTGGTTTGGGCCAGCAGGATGCCGAGGGTGATGGTGGAGCCGTTCTTGAAAGAGTACCAAATAGCAGACGCCGCCGACATCGTCGCGGCGAGGGAGATGAAGGTGCTGTGGGGGTTCTACACCGGCCTCGTGGAGGAAGGAGACGGCGAGGCGGCTTCAGCGGCTACGAAGCTTGTGAAGGGCGCCGTCGCCGGCGACGACGTCGTGGGAATCTCCGGTGGATCCCCGGAATTCCTTCTGCACTCTCTGTCTTCCTCGTGCAAGGAGCTGTACGTGGTGAGCGCCGAGGAGAAGAGCAAGTGGCGGCCGTTGCCGCGGCACGAGTACCCGAGGCCCCTCGTCTTCCACGACGGCCGCCTCGCCTTCCGCCCGACGCCGTTCGCCACCGTCGCCATGCTCGTCTGGCTCCCTTTCGGCGCCGCGCTCGCCGTGGTCCGCATCGCCGTCGCGATGGCGCTACCCTACCGCTACGCCACGCCGATCCTTGCCGCCACCGGCCAGTCGTGGCGCCTCCGCGGCTCGCTGCCTCGACCGTCGCGGTCGCCGTCGCGCGGGCAGCTGTACGTGTGCAACCACCGCACGCTCATCGATCCCGTGTACGTGTCCATCGCGCTGGACCGCCCCGTGCGTGCCGTGTCCTACAGCCTGAGCCGCCTCTCGGAGCTCATCTCCCCCATCGGCCGCACCGTTCACCTCGCCAGGGACCGCGCCCACGACGGCGCTGCCATGGCGCGCCTCCTCGACGACGGCGCGCACGTCGTCGTCTGTCCCGAAGGCACCACCTGCCGCGAGCCGTACCTGCTCCGCTTCAGCCCGCTGTTCGCCGAGCTCAGCGGCCAAGGTGTCGTGCCCGTGGCGGTCGCTGTCGAGACGGCCATGTTCCACGCCACCACCGCCGGCGGCTGGAAGTCCATGGACCCGCTCTACTACATGGCTAACCCGAGGATGTGCTACACGGTGGAGTTCCTCGACATGGTCGACACAGCGCCCGTCAGGGACGGCGCGGCGGCGAGCACCGACGTGGCCAACCGCGTGCAGCGGCTGATGGCGACCGCGCTTGGGTATGAGTGCACCATGCTCACCAGGAAGGACAAGTATCTCATGCTCGCCGGCAACGACGGCATCGTGGGCGCAAAGGGGCCAACGTGTCAGTGACAGCGACACAGATTTTTTTTAGTAAAAGCATATGAATGTAAACTACTGGTCCTTTTAATTGAAAGATTTGTCCTCTTACGTTTTTGGGTGTGACTATCAATTGAATGCGAATTAACTTAGTTATCCATCATGTGACGTCATTGTCTAAACTGCAAGTGAGAAAAATGTCCCCGACCGCTGAATAGCTCGTGATTTGTGCTAGTCATGAGTAGCAATCCACAATCGATGACATTAGTTCTCAATGAATTGAAAATTAGTCACTCCCTCTTATATGAATACATATGATACTGTGATAGTATAAGAATTATATAGATATTCTTTATTCTTCATAAGAGTGGAAATGGTAATACAAAAATAATCTACCGAACTTTCAGAGGTAGCCCAATGAAATAAACCTCACACGATGGGATTGGAGGACATGAGCGACCAGAAGAGGAATATGAGAGGGGAATATAGTAGGTGGAGGGAGGGAGAGCATCGACGAGGAGGTGGGAGGGGGAATGGAGTAGTGGCTGCGAGTGGCACCTAGGAATCATTGGCGGTGGAATGGGTAATGAGCTCCCCAAGGATTAGAGGAATGCCCTATCAGAGTAAGGAGGCATCCTGACTTGACGTCGATTATGGAGATGTGGAATCATATCAGATCTTGGTCGTAAGAAAAACGAGGGGCCGAGAAATGCTGGTGTATAGAGGTGGCAGAGAGGGCGAGGAGAGGGACAAGGGTGAGGCTCGAATAGATGCGAAGTGATGAGGGCAAGAGAAAGGGGAAGATGGGTCTTAGAAAGTTTTACCCCACACACTCCCTGGCGTCACATCATATAATCTATAACGACCACATCGACTAATCATTCTAGCTAGAGGAAGAAACAAGAGTTGTAGTATATTGAAAGAATGAAAATGATTTAAAATTGTTAATAAAGCTTAACTTGTGGTGCTTAACTTATACTTCTATAATCTACCGTCGAAATAGATAGTCACGAAAGTAAAAAGAAAAAATCAGACGTGTGTTTAATTGTGCAGAACCGCATGAAAAGCTGAAGTATGCTAACACGGCTCGATCTCAAAGACAGTCTAAAACCATTTTCGTTCGCAATTCGGTTGAGTAGTTGTGATTGCTGGAATGTAAGATCAAAATAGCGCGATCTAAAATGTCCTAGAAACGCAAAAAAAAAAAATTAAATGGCATGACATACTTGGATTCCATATATGCTTGCTTACTAAGTCTAGCTTTCAAACAAGGAACATGCATGTTATGCTACCTTAACGGAGCAAATTGTGGGAAGTGGGAAGGCTAAGGAACAAGTATCTAGCAAGTTGGCATTATTCCTGAAGAAGAAAAGAAACATAACATGATAACAAAAAGTGCGTCTGCCGGGAGTCGAACCCGGGTCTATTGCTTGGAAGGCAATTATCCTAACCGTTGGACTACAGACGCGTCAGTGACAGTGACAATTCGGTACGCCATACAACCAAGTGGAAAAATACGTCTACACGCCTCCCCACGCTCTCTTGTGGCATCCAACTTCAAGACGCTACCCTTTTTTTTTAAGTATCTACTATGATCAATCAGTGATAAAACTGTTTTGTGAGGATAAACGGTGGAAGAAATACTATTGATCATTTGATCAATGGCCTGGATAGTTCTTCCGCCATGAATAGATTTCCTAGAATTTTGCCTGGATAATTCTCCCGGCATAAAAAATATATGCTGGAATGTGGCCTCGATAGCTCTTCTTAATTACAAGAAAAAAAAAAGAAGGGATTGGTTGAAATGTTGTCTTGATCAACTTTGGAGAATGAACAGGACAAAGTAGTTAGGCAGTGACAGCCTGCCACGATACTAACCCGTACAAGAATTGAGCAGAAAGTCATAGAGCTTTCCACATCATAGCTATAATTGTAAAGGGAATGTAGCCATAATGTTAAAGAGAACCTACATTTAGCACACCACATGATGAACTAGGACAAATCCAATAAGTTTATCTGTACACTGATGGCGGACATCAGTTTGGTGCTTCACCAATATGTTGCATCAGAAATTGGAATTTGTTTGAAGGTTCTTCAGATTTTGAATCAAACAGACTAATAATAGATCAACAAGATGTCAAGATGAAATTTGTCAGTAGGACGTACTGGAGGTCTCCAGATTGTTATCAGATGGATAAAGGGGACCACAAGGGGTGGTCAAAGCTTCCGGATCATAGATACCCTGTTCGAAGCAAAATACAGGATCATGCACAAGCACAACAGTGCGCCCCATCCATCCCTGCCGTGACTGCGCCGACCTTTACCCTCCTCTGCCTCTGGCACCTGTGGAAACACAGGAACGGTGTGGTCTTCCGCGAGCTCACCCCCAACCTTCAGCTCCTGCTCAAGTGCTGCCGTGATGACGCTCTGCTGTGGAGAGAGCGCCTCCCCCGTGAACGACGGGATGACGTTGGTGCATGGCTTAGTTGCCTTCATCACGCTGCCCCGGGTTAGCTTGTCGTGTGGGTGTGTGTGCTCCTTCCCCCCTTGTACCTCTGTGAAAAAATGTATACCTCTGGGTTTTATACCCCCATATATTGAAAAATCGAAAATGATTCAGGTGGAGGGGTTTTCCCCTCCCCCGGTGACCGTCAAAAAAAAAAACAGTGCGCCCCAGGACAAACAACGAGTAAGTGAAAACTCAACGAATGATCTAGGCAATGCAGAGATGACATACCTGAGAAAAAATCCCAGGCTACTTGTAGCTAGTTCTAATTCTGAAACTCAAGGCACAAGTCCTAAATGCAACATAAAGCATGTAATGCCAGAACAAAATGATATATCAAATTCATAGAGATACAGTACAACTAAATAAATGCAAAGAAGGATGGTCATAATCATGCACAGATGAGCTTATACTGACGGAAAATTGCAAATATTAATATCCTCTGTTTGGCAGAATGTTACTCGTAGAAACAACATGTAACGACAAACAAGTCATGGGCATGAACAACATTCCCTACGTTAGTGCCGGTTATTAATTGACCAATTCATTTAATCATGTCAGCCTTTATTGAGCATGCAAGGCAACTACCAACAACTGTTGAACAGTATTAAGGTGCGATCATGAATGAAGTTCACGACTTCACATACCCAGCCAATCATGTTTCACATCATTAGTATGTCATCATATAGGAATACAAGGATTTAATGAACTGATAAAAGGAAGTGGCCAGCAAACATAAGAACTCCAGGAAGGATTTCAGCAACTATGATGCAGAATATGAAATACTGAAGCAACTTCTACACAGCAACTGGAATGCATCTACAACAAAATGATTCTGATAACTACTCAAACAAGGAGAATATCAGAAGTAGCGGAAGCACGTCTTCATCTAACTATATACCAGCGTACTGGCAAATGCATCTAAATTTGTAACATTTTAACCCACACTATGGTATTTGGGCTTTTGATAATTTCAGAACAGGAAGGTGTGCATCTACAAGGGAATGATCATATCACATGCTTCCGAAACAGGAACAGCTCTATATCAAGGGAGAACACCTAATGAACTCATCTCACTAATCATATCACATAACAGAGGTCGTAGTCTGGTACAGGGATAACACCTAACTGCAGTTACTTCATCATACAAGTCTTCCTTTGTATAAGAACTAAAATCAGACTTATACTACATGAAAATCATACAGTACATACACATGCTACCTCAAGACCTTCTCCGCTGTATACTTCTCCAGTTTCACCTTCCTATTCCTTCTTCTCAGGTCTTCTGCGCTATCATCGTAAACTTCATCAACAAGAATGATTTCAGGTTCATCACTGGCTTCAACATCATCGTCAACATTGACATCCTCACCCTCATCATTCCCATCACCCGCCTTCCCATATTCCTCATCAATATATTCATCATCCAACTGTTGACTTCGCATGGCGTGGAACTCTGGTGGGGGAGGGCAGTCTTCAGTAATCGCCTCATCTCGTTTCATCACAAGGTGTCTAATAATTCTTTCATCCTTATCTAGCAGGGTCTTGAAATCGTTGATGCATTTTGCCTGTATCTCAAAGTTCATTAGGACGTAGTTGGCATGTGTTGCTTTCTTTATCTTGTAAGCAAGTCTACGCAGTCCCCAGTTGTTCACCCTCCATATCCGTCCTTTTCTCTCTCGGAGAAAATCTACAATAGAACAACGAACATAGTTTATACTATACCTTTTAGTGGCACAATGTTGCAGCAGAACTGAAATACCCAAAATAGTATGTTTCAGGTGTTTAGATTTAACAAATTGGCCAGGCTGGAGTATGTTTAACAAGGACATGGCTTCAGGAGAGTGTCAACCTGTTGTGGAGTTAGATCCACAACAGGATAAATACTGTGCAGAAGGTAGCCAGACGGCTTGGCTGCGAGCGGTTGGGTAGACATAGGTTCAGAAGAGAGAATAACCAGGGTTAGATTAGATTGATTGTTCTTCCTTGATTCGATAGCTTACATGACCGACACATATATAATACCTACTAACTTGACACCCAAGTCATTATACTTTCCTAATACTTACTGTTCCGAATTAACCTTTCCTAATCCTATCTCTAACTCATCTTTCCTAATCCAAGCTGTCCCTTCATGAACACTTCCCTGGCCGACTACTTCCAGAGTCTCATTGGGAGGCAACATGCTAATGTCCACAACACTACACCCCTCCTGGACAAGCAGCTTGTCCTCAAGCTGCAGGTTGGCAACCATTGTCCTGTTGCCCTCACGGCTCCATGTCTCGGCACATCATGTGTCACCTCCGCTGTACCCAATGCCACCACATGTGCTGCTTCAGGTTGTGTTGCCGCTGCTGGATCTGATGCTGTAGGGTGTTCTCCTATCCAGATCGGCGTCACTCGCTCTTCTATTTGCACCTTTGTATTTGTTATGTCTGGCTGCGGTACCACCGCCACTAGTTGCGCTGTTGCGCCTGGTTGCTCACTCTTGATTATTTTGGCTGTGCCCACTGTCGCTGCAGCTGATGAACATCTGTGCCGCTACAGCTTCTTCCTCTGGTGCTGCTTCTTCATGCGCCTCTGCCTCTGCTTGTGCGACAGAAGTTTCTGCCATCCTTTTCTCTTTCTCCACGACGATCTCTAGCATACGCATCTTGAATTCGTCAAAGATGGGTTGAAGGGATGCCTTGAAACTTTTCATGAAAGAGTCAACATGAAAGGCCATGGTGGTCGGGTCTGATACCAAATGTTGTGGACTCAGATCCACAACGGGATAATTACCGTGCAGAAGATAGCCAGACTGCGTGGCTGCGAGGGGTTGGGTAGACATAGGTTGAGAAGAGAGAATAAGCAGGGATAGATTAGATTGATTGTTCTTCCTTGATTCGATAACTTACATGACCGACACATATATAATACCTCCTAACTTGACACCCAAGCCATTATACTTTCCTAATACTTACTGTTCCGAATTAACCTTTCCTAGTCCTATCTCTCTAACTCATCGTTCCTACTTCAAGCCGTCCCCTTCATGAACTCTTCCCTAGATGACTCCTTCCCTGAGTCTCATTGGGAGGCAACATGCTAATGTCAACAACACAACCTCTTGTCAGCATAACATGACACGAGAATGTGATTAGGTTTGTCATGCGCATTGTGACTGAGATTAATTCACTGAGGATTTGAGTACAACCAACCAACAACCAAACCAATCCACACCTCTGTAAGACTGAATAAGTGATGCCTGAGTATTGAGAATGCACCTTGTACTTTTGATACAACATCTTCAACTTCCTCCACACGGTCCTCATGAATGAGGTAAACAACTTCGTAGTGACGCACTGCAGAAGGATAAGAGAAAGTTCATGCTGATCTTAGATCACCACATCTAAAATGGCATGCAAATGACAAGTCATAGATAAGCAATTAATAATATTTTCCTAAAGAGGAAAGGGATGAGGTCTTACTTCTTTGCAGATTTAAACCACTCTCTAGCTGAATGTTAAGAAGCTCATATAGCTTTTCTGCAAAGGTAGTTGGGTTAGACTGATCGCATATTTACACAAAAAGGACCTCATGGGTGCAAACTGAAGATCACCTTCTTCGGCATCAGCAAATTCAGGTGAATCTTCACCGTCCTCTTTCACTGTTTTCTGCAGAACAATCAACATAACAGAACATAATCAACTATTGATCTCATCCTGCACTTCATTATCATGCAATAATATTAATATTGAAAGGTAAATTAATCTAAGAAATCCAACATGAAAATGATTTTAACTATTAGAGTTTGTCTATCATTTAACTTTTTGGCACTGGTAGTTTGGTCCAATGGCTAACTTGTAACGACAGATGAGGATCGGCAACCGATACTGTACTTCTCTCGAGCAGATTATTTACAGTCTCTTATCCTGATGCGGCATTAGAGTTTGCTGGTTCTTCAAAATAACCGCAAGCAGTGGAAGGAGACAAGGAGAAGCTTCAATTGCTGTTTGGGGAGGAGGAGCACGCCAGCCAAGGCCTTCAGTAGCGCTGGTTAGTTTTAGGTCTGCTGTGTAGTTCCTGCTGTCTAGAAAGACTTTCAACCTGATTCGGTTAGTTGTCATTCTGTTTGCTGCAGGCTGAATGCCAGTTGGAATTGCGCTCTGATTCCCCAGTTGGTCAAATCTGTGTTGTTTCAGAGTTTCCAGCCCGTTGTTGTGCTGTTTTGTAGGTCCTACCCGTAACCTGGTATGCCCAGCAAAAATACTACTTTTATCGCCTTCGAATAAATCAGGGCCACTCTGCGATCTTTCTTCTAAAAGAAATGAGGGGCCAAATGGCAAGCAAGGCAGGTGAAGTTACGAACAAAAAATTGACAGCAAAATCCGGTGCCTCCCCCCACAATTACTGGCATTTTGACTAAGCTACAATCATTGCAGATTTTATCACTAGAATTCAATCAGTGATAAAAAATATCTCAGACAGCCAATTGCAGCATCATTTCACACCTATCCTTGTAATTCTACCCATGCTTACAACTTCTTCAACAAATGTAATACAAATAGTGTCACACAACCATCCACGTACAGTCTAAAATGCTCTATGAGCACCGGATGATATTCCCTCGGTTCCAAAATATAAGATGTTTTGATAGGCTAAATAAAAATAGCCTACCAAAATATTTTGGAACGAAGGTAGTACCATATTCAGATACGCAAAGCTGACATATGCACATATACCACACATTGGATATTGCCTCTATTAATCTGCCTACTCTTTCCATCAAAGGTCTACTGAATAATCCGCATAATTCACCAAAGAACCAACAGGCAGAAAGAAAACTATGCCTTATCAGATATTCCTCATAGTTCATAATCCAGAAATTAACAGCAAAACTGTACATCCAACTGACAACGCTCTTCAGAATTAGTTCCATCTATCCGCAGCAGAAATCAAGGGCGCACGCACCTTCCTGAGCAGCACGGACTCGGGGAACGGCCCCGTGACCTCGCCGGCCTTGGGGTTAAAGCTGTGCGGGTCCACCCTCTCCTCTCCCTCCTCCCCGTTCTTTCCCCTCCTCTTCCTGGCCCCCGCGGCCACGAGCCGGCGCCTCCCGACGCCAAGGGCAAGGCGCACCGTGCTAACCAGAGGCGGCGAAGGCGTGAGCAGGAAGAGAGTCCGCGACGAACCGGCGGCGGCCTCCATGAGCGGCGGTCGGCAGGAGGTGGTGGCCGGTGGGAGAGCCGAACGGCGAGGTTCTTCCGGGGTTTTTTGGGTGGGGGACGCACAGCGAAATGGAACGGGAGGCAACAGGCAAGGATAAGGTGAATAATGGGCCGGACTTACCCGTGAGGCCGTGAGGCAACATTTCAATATTCTGCGGGCCTCATGCTGGGCTCCTTCCTAGCGCCCACGCGATTCCCGATGGGTGGAAATGACTCGCTATGGCTCGGGCGATTGGTAGCACCGTTTCGCTAAAGTATTTTCGTTCTACATACGTTTCTTTTTTTCTTTTTCTTTTTCTTTTTCTTTTCTTCATTATTTCTTGTATTCTTTTCTTTTCCGTTTTTATTCTTCGTTTTAATTTTTCACTCTTTCAAAAAATTTCATTTTTTCATTTTTACTTTTCCTTTTTTTCATTTTGTTTATTTATGTTTTATTTTTCCTCCTTTTTCTTTTTTCTTCTTTTCTTTTCTACTTTCTTTTTTCTTTTTCCTATTATCATTTTTTCTTCTTTGTTTCTATTACAAATATGAATACATTTTAAATATGAATCACTTTTAAAAAATGAATATTTTTTAAATATAAATCTTTTTCAAATATGAACCATTTTCAAAAAAAAATCAAATATGAACTACTTTTCAAAAATCTTTTTCTGGTTCACTATTAATTTCGGTTCATCCGAAAATTTTAGTTCACTATTTTTCTGTTTACCCGAATTTTGGTTCCTTATTATTTATTATTATTATCGGTTTGCCGGTATTTTTGGTTCACCGAAATTTTTGGTTCATTATTATTTTCAGTTCGTCGGTATTTTTAGTTCAGTATTATTTTTGGTTCACCCGAATTTTGTGGCTCGCGGGTATTTTTGGTTCACCATTAATTTCGGTTCACCCGAATTTTGGGTCCTTTTCGAGTCATTTTTATTTTCGGTCCGCCCTGTATTTTTGGTTCACTATTATTTTCTGTTCACCCAAATTTTTTGTTCATTATTGTTTTGGGTTCGTCAGTATTTGTTCACTATTATTTTTGGTTCAGTGGTATTTTTTGTTCACGGGTATTTTTTGGTTCACCTGAATTTTGGTTCCTTTTCGGTTCACTATTATTTTTGGTTCACTATTATTCTCGGTTCATATGAATTTTTGGTTCACCATTAATTTTGGTTCACCCGAATATTATTTTCGGTTCAATGAAATTTTCGTTTCCTTTTGATTTATTATTATTATTATCGGTTCACTGGTATTTTTGGTTCACTATTATTTTCGGTACACCCAAATTTTTGGTTCATTATTATTTTCGGTTCGCTGGTATTTTTGGTTCACTATTATTTTTATCATCGAAAAGCTTCAGGCTCATTTTTCAATTCACAAGAAATAAGTTGTTGTTATTTTAATTCTAATAGGCACGAATGCGGTTTTTATGTCATGTTATATCCTGAAACTTTCAATGGGAAAGTTGTTGGAAACTTCAGTAAGGTAATGCATTTTTCTCTAGTTAGTATATGATTATTCAAGCCTTTTTGTTCATAATGATCTTGTTTATTTTTGCAATCTGTTAGGATTTAATTCCAAAATACAGGATGATGAAAGCTTTCAAAATGTTCTACTCTACATTGAACGAAGTCAAAGTTGAGCTTTTCGAGAGGATGAAGAAACATAGGTTCAGCGGATGAAGCAATTTTTTGAATGGACAAAATTTATGGCAAGGACAAGATGAGTCTGATGAATAAACATAGTGTTGTCATATGAAATTTTTTGCTATTCCTGTACCAAATGAGACTGATGAATTTTGTCAGTACAAATTGATGCTTCCAACAATGCTTTTTTTTAAAGCCATGTTAACCAATTTTGTTATATGTTCTGCCCCTAGAAATGATTGATATGTTTTGCCAGATTTTTTTCCAATAGTCAGAGTTCATCGTTTTTTTACGTTTCAGTTGGAAAATCGAGTACTAGCTTCAAAAAACTAGTTCATCATGTTTTTTTTCGACCCAGTTCATGGTGTTTCTTCCTGTTCTGTTTTTCATCAAGACTGGCGGTATGAGAACTGCTAGCAGGTGGGGGGTAGACAAAAATGTGATCCAATTTTTTCTAGACTATAATATGCTAGCGAAACGAATAGGGGGTTCTTCCATCTTTTTTGTTACTGGAGTGAAACGAATAGGGGTCTGCTGCTTCCGAGCCAGCAAGGGAACTAATTTTCAACAAGGTGAGCAACCCATACTAGCACCCATGTGAAAGAGCATTTCCTAAATCCTATTGGTTTTGTGTGTTAGTTAACAACACTAGTGATCATCTAATATGATGCTAAGTGCTGCAGGTTAATTGTCATAATTTTACCCTAAGCATCAACCACCAAAAAGGGAAGTTTTGGCAAAGTTTATTTGCTGTAGGACAATTCTAGGCCGGAGTCTCCGGTCTGCCAGGGCCGGAGTCTCTGGCCCCTGGATTTTCCCTGCCCTTCGCCAAGGTGTGGTGCGGTACTAGATACCCCTCCGGAGTATCACCGGAGGGTGCCCGGAGTCTCCGGGGGTGCAGAGTATCCGGCCCTTGGTGGCCGGAGTCTCCGGCCTGTTGAGCGTCATCGACAAGTCTCTGCTGGTGTGCGGAGTTTCCGCCCCCCACCGGAGTTTCCGGTCCCCCAGACCGGAGTCTCCGGCCTTCCCAGGGTGTGCAACGTGTGATGCGGTACTGGTGCCCTGTCCGGAGGAACCCCGGAAGGAGTCCGGAGTTTCCGGCCTGCACCGGAGTCTCCGGCCCACTTAGGCCGGAGTCTCTGGCCCTAGTGGACTCCAACGGCTAGAAATTTCAGAGGGGTATAAATACCCCTCCACCTACCTCAAGACACTTAGCTCGTCCAGCATTTATGAACCCTAATATCTCAGAGCTCAAAATCGATAGATCTCCCAATTCCTCCATCCAAACTCGTTGATCTTTGGAGGATTGAAGGAGAAGACCCGGATCTACATCTTCACCAAGCCGTTCTTCATTTCCCCCTCATTTACTTGAGGATTTCGTGTATAGGGTTAGCATTGTGTTACCCTAGAATTCATGTGCTTACTACTTGTTGTAATTGTGACAGATGTGTTGATTTGGGAGCTCCCAATTAAGTTGTGGGTGTGTGCCCCAAAAACATTGTAAAGGCTCCGGATTCCGCCTCGAAGGATTCCGATAGTGGAAGGTGAACCAAACCCTCGGGTGCGGTTCATCGGAGAATAGGGTGAGGCCTTTGTGGCATCTTGAGTAGGCCTCTTGTGGCGAGCTCACACCCCTCCAATGAGACGTACTCCCTTAACAAGGAGGAACTCGGTGAAAGAGCATGGTTGCCCCCATGTGTTGTTTTGGTAGACAATCTCTATGGACTAATATGTGCTTTGAGTTATATGTGCAGTGTTGGTCCATAAGGAATGCTTGGACTCCATATGTTGGAGTCAAGGCTAAAATAAGAAGATCATTTGTTGATCAAGGCCAAAGTGTTTCTCCATGAGCATGAATCAAGAGGAAGATTCTATGTTGCCCATGGAGGATGGCATCACGTGGTGATCGTCATCGAGATAAAGACCAAGTGAAGATATGTCGAAGAGTGTCTCTCCCATCTTGGTGTATGGGGGAGCAATATGCGAGTCTTCACCAAGCGGAGCACAATCAAGAAAGGTGATCCACTTGAGAGTAGATCAAGATCGTCATCGTCTAGCTCAAGTGGAATGCGCAAGGCAAAGGTATGATCTTGATAGGGTTTCTATTTTACCGGTCTCGCGGTGTTGTTGGGAGACCAGGTTTGTTAGATAGGTAACCGTACTATCAAGAGGGGCTCTCAAGTGAGCTTTAGCGTATCGGTCGTAGAGAGCTCAAACCTTTGCATCCTTGGCATCATCTTTATTGGTTCCTATTTGGCTCTTATCGTGGTGTGGTATTGGTGCTTGTCGTGCTTGTCATGACAAGCCCAAGGTCACCGAAAACGGTTCTCATATGTGTTCCCTATTGAGTTTTCGGTGTTGGAGATTTTGTCGGTCCATCTATGCGGAAGGTTTCACACTTCCATTTATTAGCAAAATCTCCCTTGCTTGGTTTCAATATTCTCACATGGTATTGGGTAGCATTTGTCGTCCTCTTTCCAACAAAGTTGGTTTCGTGTCATTTGGACTTCATTTGCAAAAGATATGGTTTTCCGGTTTTTAATAGAAAGGTTTTACCTCTCATCATTTGGTTGTACCATATCTTGTTGAACAATTTTGTTTCTATGTATATTCTTGTTGTGCTCGTTGTGACGATTCCAGCGAGTCCAAGATTACCGAAAACGGAGTTCGTATGTGGAAGATATTACGTTTTCGGTATCGGAAGTTTTTAAGACAGAATATTAAAAAGGAAAAAGAAAAAGGGGGGCTGCCGGCCTCACCTCCGGCCTGGGCCGGCTCCCAGGCCGGCCCGTTCGGGCGCCACCCCGGCCCCCATGCCGGCCTCGTCCGGTTTCCCGGCCGGACCCCTCGGGTGGGCCTCCGGTCTCCGCGCCGGCCTGGGCCGGTTCCCCGACCGGCCCACCCGGGTGGCCTCGCCCGACCCTTCGCTGCCCCGGCCTCGCTGCCAGCCTGGGCCGGCTCCCAGGTCGGCCTGCTCGGGTGGCTGTCCGGCTCCCCTGCCGGCCTGGAATCAATCATATGTTGATTTGATTTTTCCTCAATCATGTGTTGATTTGGATTTTGATATAATTTGGACAACCTTTTTGTGTCACACTTTGGTGTGCTCTCTTCTTGGTTTACTTAGTGTTTTGTCCAAATTGTATCTCATTTGGTTCTTGTAAGTCCATGCATGCATATTTACTAGTATATTTATTTTATGGCATGTTAGTCCTTCTTGATCCAATATATAGGGGAGACTCCACCAAATCCTAAATCGGCTAAGATGTGCATGAAATTCAATTTCATATCTATATGCAAATATCTATGTGGAGTGTTTCCTATGTATTGTAGTGTATCTAACTACTATGGAAACCAATGAGTTTGGGAACCATGTTGTACTTGAATTTTGTTTATGTACAATGGAGATGCATTGGATGCTTGCCTAATTCATAAGGAAGGTGTTCTCACCATGTGATTATTGGAGTCAAGCTTTGATGATAAACAAACATTCTCATCTTCATCATCACCAATACTATTTCGGTAACAAGTATCTATCCCGTGCATATTTTTCTTGTATTCAACCTTGTGTAGGTTGCCCCTTGGCATGAAAACTTTAAATGTGCAATTGTTGTGGTAGTGGCTTATTTCCTTCACTTGGTATATCTTTGTGATGAAATTGCAAAAACCTCCTTCAAATTGGAATTATTTCCTTGTGATACTTGTTGCCTATCTCAAAGCATTTTCACTATCTCTTGTTCCCTTAGTGATATGTGTGATGCATTTGATGTGTTTGAAGTTCATTTATATACAATGAGATAAATTTGAGCTATGTGCTATGCTTTTAAGCAATAATCTCTTTTGTATATTTATGACTTCCCTTTTGGATACCATGGTTTCGACTTTATCAACCATCTCATATGTGCAAGTTCCTTTGTGGATGTATATCATCAATGATTTGTCTACTTAGAAACCTATACATATGAGAGAGGTCACTTTTTAGTTGGTATCCTAATTCTTTTGAGCTACCTTGCTTTTATCTATAATTCTTTGGTGACTCCAAAATTGTCTCATGAGTGCTTGTCTCATTTTTATTGGTATCTTTGCGCACTCAAGTTCTAGTAAAGATCTTTGACTTCATGCTTATCATGGTGAGCATGTTAATTTTTATTGGCTAAATGCTCTCACTAGCTTTAGGCATTTTCAATTGGTTTTAGTTTCCAATTGGTATCCCTAAGCTTGTGAACATACTCATTTAAAGATCTTACTTTTATCTCGGTTGGGCCTATCCTATGTTTTTTTTTTATTGGTATCCTTGAGGTTGTGAACATATTATTCTTGAAAAATCTTGTTTATAAAGTTGTGTGTGACAATACTTGATATATAACTTATTTCCATTTGGTTAAGAATATGTGTCTTACACTACTAGGGAAAACGCTAGCCGAGGCGCACCACTTTGCCCATCCGAGGCGCATATCATATGCGCCTCTATGTCCACGCCTCTGGTATTTTTTACCGGAGGCGCATATGATATGCGCCTCGGGTATTTGCCTTATGCGAGGCGCATATCAATATGCGCCTCCTATAAGTATATCGGAGGCGCATACTGATATGCGCCTCGCCTATTCAGATTAGCAGAGGCGCATATAGGGTGCGCCTCGCATAGCTCGGTGATGCGCCTCGCATATAGGTGGCATATGCGCCTCCTATGACCTCCAATATGCGCCTCTGATATCATTTTCGAAATTAAAAATAAAATACCTGTATACTGTACAGTATACAGGTATTCAGCAGTATATTCACAGTATATTCACAGATATATATAAAAGGGTCCAATGGACCAAAATATGGATAAAACCAACACATCCATCAAATAGTAGATCATCATCACACAAGTATCACATATCCATCACATTACAAGTGCCATGTCCACATATCTCTCGAGACCGAGTACATGATTTTCACCATCTCATTACAATAACATTGAAACTAGTAGGCAAGGTAGAGAATACCACCAACCACCAAGAGCAAGGTGATGGTGATGACGATGACGAAGTTCCTCACCCGGTTCTTCTCCCTCCGGTGTTGTCTCCACATAGCTTCCGCCACCGCTCTACTCTCGTAGCCTTGGTAGAGGTTGCCCGGGAACCCGTTCACTTGGTTGTGGCAGTGTTTCCACTCGTCGTACACTCCTGGAACAGCACCTATGTAAACAACATAGCACTTCTTCGCCATCTCCTACACACACACAAGAAAGATGATATTAGTTATGTCAGTGGGAAACAATAGCTAGCAGTTCACAAGATAGAATCATGCATATATATGGTGCAACAACATGTAAGAGACCACGTTCTAATCATCGGCGTTTCAAAGAAAGACCCGAAAAAAAGACACACACACACTTGTCAATAAAAGAGGCAACTCGAAGAGAAGACAAAGAAAGCAACCCAAGAATGACTTGGATTCGTGCCTCATACTTTGGTTGGGCACGGAAAATGACCAGACTCGCTATTCGATCTTGTGCAGCAAGTAGAGTATATGCCCAAATTACTAGTCTAGTTGCCACACAAGATCGAACAGCGAGCCTAGTCACACGCATAGTGCCACAACACGTTCTAATCATCGGCACTTGTTATCAAGAAAAGAGCCAACTCAAAAAATAGAGCATGCCTCATATATACTTAGGTTGGACACGGAAATGACAATGCCGCTGACGGATCTGGTGTGCCAAGTTAGATGCACAACGACTCGTGTTTGTACATATCACAAGGCACACCAGATCGTCAGGGTATAATCACACACATTGTGCCACAACGCGTTTTAATCATCGGCATTTCAAAAAGCAAACGACGGCAACTAACGAATAAAAAGCAACATGACCAAGGCATTGAAATAGTTCATAACACACAAATAACTAGATAGCGTCGCTCACAATCAGGTTTCAACGGTTTGACGAAACACACTAGAGTTTGCTAGGCAAGTAAACATAGGGATAGGGTTTACAACACACAAGGACATCATGGATATAGTTCGGAACTAACAGCTAGCTAGCTAGGTAAACATCATGGCATCATCAAGACTTCTTCGAGGGGACATTGATGAAGCCCGACCGATTCTTCGCCATCTGCATGAATGACCTGCCGTCGCCCTGCCGCGCTAACTCTGCGTCTATCTCCTTGTTGGGCGGTGTATAGGCGATACTGAAGGCGCCCCCCCCCCCCGCCTCATGACTTCCTGGTGCACGATTGTCGCGAGCTCCTCCTGGATGTTGAAGAAGTTCTGCCTGAGGTTGCGATCCTGTATTTCTGCAAGATCTTCAGCCCACCTCTTAAGGTCAGATGGCAGCGTGCGGTTCTCCTGTTCCTGGAAGAACGCCTTCATGTGGTGGATGACGTAGAAGGCATCCTTCTCGCTGCCAGGCGGCTGCTTGACGCAGGGAACTGCATCGTGTGGCGGAACATGTGCGCGCCGAACTTCAGACGTGGTGTTCTTGGTTTGACGCCTCCTGCTGCGACGTAGCCGGTGAGAGCACCATCAAGAATTCTCCTGATAGTGGAGTAGTCCTTCCGGATAGCACTGTTAGAGTCGAGGTACACTACTGTTGAGTCTTTCACGTCTAAGTATATGAGCACGCAGCCTGTCCGATCACCGGCCGTGATGGGATGGTAGGGAAGGAGAATCACATCCTTGTCTGAGTATTGTTCCATGAAGGCTGAGAGGTAGTCGGACGCCAGCGCGATGTTGTCCTCAGATCTCAGGAAGGCGTCACGCATGAAGAAGGGGTCCACTATCTGGATGCCGGGGATGTTGTCTCGTATGATCTGCATGGCCATATTCAGGGAGAACAGCCGGACCAGGGTATCATGCAGCCGGAACCCGTTCAACATGTCGAAGATGTCGGTATGCCGCAAGTAGAAGATATCCCCGGGGGGTACACTGACGAGGCACGGCACATCAGAAGGCACCTTAGCCCTGTAAACCATGTACGACTGATCGTTCTCTCGAAGGCGGCGCTCCTCGACATGTAGACAGCTATGATGAAGATTGCGCATATGCGGGCCTGCGACGTCGAGCATCGATGGAGGCATCATCGGCGTACCAGCCACGTGATGCTTACTCCTGGAAGCTTCTCCCACAGGGCCGTCCTTAGCCCGGTAAACAGGAATTTGTTCCTGGCCCCGGTCACCCTTAGCCTTCCTTCTGCGACCACCTTGCTTCTTGCCCTTCACGGCGTTGGGCACGGCGGCCGCGTTCACCTCACCGACTGCCTTCTTGAGGGTGCTCATAGGAACTGCTGGCCTCGGAGGCTCGGTGAAGGGGGCGGGTGGCGGCGTCTCCTGACTATTTCGGAAGAGACGCACCTGGCAAGGGGGTTTCGCCGGTGCTGGTTGGGTCTCGGCAACTTGATCATGCATGCCTGATAGTGCCGGCTCATAATAATCTGAAAACCTTGTGTTAATGAACTGGTCGCCAAAGTACGGGTCATTGTCTCCATCGTCGGGATCCTGTGCCATGTTGTCCAAGTCCGCCATCTCAAAGTCTTCATCAGGTTGTGCTTGATGTGCTGCCTCATCATGTGGTGGACGTGTTGCCTCTGGGGTGATGTTGTGCTGGTCCTCCGTCCCCAAACGGATCTGGCTCTTCGGCCATTGGAACACGTAGCCGAAGGCGGTACTGAGGACCGCCGGCGGGTCATCATCGTCCCATCCAGCCGGTTGAGAGGGAGGCTCCACTTGCTCGTAGCCCGGAAGCACCATAGTGTATTTGACCCTCATATTGCCGGGGTCCATTGTGCCATTGTGCCATGCGCGGCTCTCCGGCTGAACGATACTACCCTTGGCAACATCCTTCAACTGGCCGCCCACCCAGTGCATTAGGGTGCAAGGAGTGTCTTCCTGCGAAAGACATGTAGGCGGGGCGTCAGTAAAACGGATATCAAGTCATTAGTCGGTCATGTGGTTGAGACTCTCCCAGCTAATTAATTAGTTACCTTGAGGGCGTCGAACTCGGCCAATGTCGAGGCGCCGCCGACGACAGGCTTGTTGGGCGCGCAAGTGGCGGCTGAGTGGCTGCCTGTTGCCACGGCGGTGCGGGCCGGCAAGTTAAGCTCCGGAGCTGGAGGAGTCAGAAGCGCCTCCGGCCGCGCCACGTTTTCCGATTGGGCGCTGTCGACGTTGGCAACCGGTGGCGGCCCCCGTCTACCACCCTTCTCCCACTTGATGTACTTCTCCATGTAGACGGGAAGGATGGTGTTGAGCTTCTCGTTCACTTGTGACTGGACTTGTGTCTGGACTTGTGAGACTCGTTCTTGGAACTTTGTCTCGGCAGCCGACACAGCCTGGTTCACGGCTTGTTGGACTATAGAGGGAATGGCGTCCACCCGTTCCCTTAGGTTTTTCACATCGGCCTTGGATCCCTTCCGCTCTTGGCCATAGTACTCGGACCATGTAAGGCCGCCATAGCCCACCACACGACCAGCCGACGACGGGGCCGCCAGGGGATCGACATTCTTGGTCTTGTTCAGCGCCCTGTTAAAAGTGTTGTCCCACTTGGCGACGGGCGTCGACCCGCCCTGGGATGAGGAGGTCCTACACTCCGCTTCCTACGCACAAGGAACACGAAGCATTTGATCAGAAAACTAGACTTCATTGATTAATCGTGAACGCAATCAATTAATCGACTTGCATGCAAACTACTTACATAGTTACTCATGAAGTCTTTCACCTTCGAAGAGAAGGGACCGGCGGGCTCCGAGGAATACTCAGCGGACCCTCTCGGCTTTTTAAACCGGGCCCTTACAAAGTTCTTTGCCTGCTCCTCCTTTATGTCGTCAAAGGGAGGTGTCTCCCCCCTTTCACGAGCAGCGGCGTCCTCCTTGTCCCATTTGGGCTTCGCGGCTCTATAACCGCCGGAGCCGAGATGGTGGGTACCAATGTTCAGGGCTCTCAACTCCTTGCCCCTCAAACGTTTGGCCTTGCCCACGGCGGAGTTACATCTGGCCTTGAACTGATTGTAGTCTTCTTCCTTGACCAGAGGCTCCTTCTTGATGAGCTCCGAGTAACTTAGCTTGTCCTCGACAATCAGCTTCTTCACCCGGGCCTTCCAATTCGACAAGGCCTTCGTGAACTTCCTAATGGCGTACTTGTTCACCGGATTCCCTTTGAGTTTGTCATTGTTGTACTGCTCTGCCCCATTTTCATCACACGGGAACGCGTATCTTTGGTGCAGCTTCCGGAAGAGCTGAATCAGGAAACCCCTGTTCTCTTCGCCCTTCAGGTTCTCCGTGTTGATGGTGACGGTGTTCCGGAGGATTGCAGCGAGTTGGTTTACGTAACCCGTGACAAACTCCTCCGGCTCCTGAGGCGCCCCTATAGCGTTCACTCTTGTGAAGATGGACCTTTTGGTGGTGTCGACCACGATGGGGGTCCGATTCTTCCGGGCCTTCTTCGGTTTCGGTTGGCTACCACCGTCCGTAGTAGCTTCACCGCCGCCATCCGTGTTAGTGGCGTCGCCATCGTCGTTCCCGGTCTCCTCAATACCATCGGAAGACGAGGTATCCTCGTCGTCCTCCATCTCGTCGTCCGGCGGAATGAATTCCGGGTCCTCTTGGGATTCCAGTTCCGCCAGCTGCTCCCAAAATGGCTTCTTGCTGCTAGAAGGGCCCGGCTCCCCCGACATATCTAAACACACAATTAAATGGAACTAATTAGCACAAAAATTCCTAGGAAAAATTTGGCAGCACCTCCCCTGTATTTCTATGCCTAGGAGTGCCAGAAATTCGCCGGGACAGAAATGAATCAACATCCCGGCGAAACATTGGCAACTCAAAAAGAAAAAACCTGCACAAAATGGCCTAAAAAGGCACAAACACAGCCAGCAACTGCTGGCTGGACAACATACACAGCCAGCAATCTGACTCAAGACAACATCAAAATTCATGACCATGTACAGTTTGAGAAATTCACAGCAAATGGAATATATTCTTTGAAGATTCAGAGCTGGCACAACTATGGTACATCACAATTTCACCATGAAAATATTATTTGCAGCTAAAAAAGAACACATTCTATAAATATCCAGTGGTTTATTAAACAGATCCATCGTCTTGAAACCATTTGATTATATCATTGTAGCACCAAACAACTGCACGCAAAGCTTAGTGAGAGGTCGACAATCGCCCCCATGCTGCACCATAAGAGACAAAGCTTCATAAGGTGATATGATGGGTAGGAGAGGAGCAGAATCTTCCTCTCAAAATCATTTCATTTCTAGCTGTCTGAATGAACCAAGAAATAGCAGAAAGTATCCACAGAACAACACGGTTAGATCTGGACCTACAATGTTGGAGGCATAGCACAATGAAATTCTCTCTTTCATTTGGGCAGGTTTGCAGATAAGTTTCTAGAGCATAACTGAGGGTTATCCTGTCCAAAACACCACAGGGAGGTTTGGGTGCCCGATACCTCTTGGCTCTCAGAAAAGCTCTGACAATTTAATTGTTTCGCAAATTCTCTAGACAATGTTAGGGCCTGATCATCAAAGCTTTTACTTGGTTAACCAACTCGTAAGGCCTAATCACAGCAGCATATATACTAGAGCAGCCAATAAAACATACAGCACCAACTACACATTTACCATGGAGTTCTCTGGTATGCTGCCTAATTATGCCGTCTATGGCCAATTCCAAACAGCTACGTTATTTTGTCCTCTAGCTTGTATCAGCACAACACCAAAGGCAACATGGCAGGAAAAATCACTGACTACTCATAGTTGCATAACTCAATATCCGAATATTATAACAGTAAAAGGATGGTCCTACATCTCTACAATCAAACAGGAAACTGGAAATTCAAGTAGACTTGCATACAAATATCTATCTACTTATCGACAATTCGACATACTGGGAACTGAAGTAGTAGTGAATGTTGTGTTTAGTGTTGTGTCCAGTGGTTTATTTGTACAGGGAACTACAAGCGAGTGGGGGAGCGAGTGTGGGAGACAGAGGTGGGAGGGAGAGTACCTCCTGCGGCGGCGAGGACCTTGACGAGGGCGGATCGGGAGGCGGCGGCGGCGACGGCTCCTTCTCCGCGGGCGGCGGCGGCTCCTTCTCCACGGGCGGGCGGCGGCTCCACGGACGGGCGGGCGGCGACGGCTCCTTCTCCGCGGGCGGCGGCGGCTCCTTCTCCACGGGCGGGCGGCGGCTCCACGGACGGGCGGGCGGCGGCGAGGACCTTGGCGAGGGCGGATCGGGAGAGCAGTGAGTGAGAGAGTGTGAGATGGATCGAGGAAAAAGAAGGAAGGGGAATAGTACAGCGAATAGCCGAGGCGCATATTGCAAAATGCGCCTCGCTTAATATTACCCGAGGCGCATATTGGCTAAATGCGCCTCGCTTAATATTACCCGAGGCGCATATTGACTAAATGCGCCTCGCATAGTTGTGGCTACTACTCAAATAGCACGCGGTTCAGATCTTGTCACTAAACACTCACTAGCTCACTGGTTAGCGTTCTATGCTGTACCCCTGGCCACCCAGGTTCGACTCCTGGTAGGCCCAATTTTTTTATTCTTTTTTGTAAAGGCCAGATTTAGTGTAAAAACTTTGTCCAAACAAATATAGACTATAAAATATACTGAATATATTTTAAATATTCAAATATTGTCAAAACAATACAATGTAAAAACTTTGTCCAAACAAATATAGACTATAAAATATATTAAATATATTTAAATATTCAAATATTGTCAAAACAATACAATGCAAGTGACAATTATGAATGTGTATCTCGATACATAATATTCAATGCAATATTATAACATACAAAAAGTGACACTTATGAATGGTTCGATCTTGACAATATGGTCGGAACTAGCGCGTTAGCGTTTCTTGACGGCCATCTTCTTCTTGCCCCTCTTTGTCGCGGTTGCATAGGTTAGGTCCGGGACGTCTTCGCTACTTCTCTTGTACGGGAGCACTCCTTTCTTAGGTGCGGTTGTGGTGTACGGTGTTTGGTTACCGTATCCGTCTTCCATCTTCGGGTCGCCGTTCTGGTCAAAGTCTTGCTTGTTGGCGACTCCATCCATTCCGATGATGTTTCTTTTGCCTCTCCTGACGACCACCCGGGTAGGCTTTGACGGGTCTGTGATGAACCAGCATTGGTCGACTTGGCTAGCCATAACCCAAGGCTCATTTCTCGCGGGTGCGTTCGCGCCGGTGGTCTTTGACTTTGGCAGTATAACCATGGTGGTGAAATACCGGCCTTCTTTCTCGACGCTCTTGGCCCACCTGACACGGAACATTGGCACCTTTTCCGTAACGTAGTCGAGCTCCCAAATCTCCTCGATCCTTCCGTAGTATCTTTCCGGGACGTGTCCGGTGTAGAATATCCCCGTTACCCCTGAGTTTTGGTAATCGCAGTTATTGTCCTTGTCCTCGGTGTAGAACGTGTATCCGTTGATATCGTATGCCTGATAGGTCATCAGGTTGTGCGCGGCGCCCTGTGCCAAGGCGAATATGAGTTTATCTTCCTCCGAGTACTCGCCATGCGGCGGATTAGCAAAGACCCTATTCCTGAACCACCTCGTGAAACCGGAGTTGTGCTCCTTCATAACAACGGCCTCCGTCGGGACCTGGCGCCCCCGGTCGGCGTAAATCTTCTTGATAAACTCTTTGTGCTCATTTATGTATGGATCGACCACCTCCAGGTGCTGCAGCGCGACGAGGTTTGCTCTTTCAAAGTCCTTTGTTCGGCCCTCGAAGTCGACATGCATTGGGTGCCGACCCTCGTGGTGACCCAATCCAGCGAGCCTCCCGAAGTGCTTGTTGGTTGGCAGACCAACAGGGGTCTCGGACTGTAGAAAGTTCGAGCAGAAAGAGATGCACTCTTCGGCCAGGAAGCCGTTTGCTATGCTTCCATCTGGACGGGACCTGTTTTTAACGTATCCCTTGATGTGTCCGTTCAGCCTTTCGAACGGCATCATGCTTCGCAGAAACGGAGGACCGAGCTGGACGATATCCTCCACGACATGGAGAAGCAGATGAACCATGACGTCGAAGAATGCGGGGGGGAAGTACATCTCGAGCTCGCATACTATCACCACGATCTCCTCCTGTAGCCTCGTGAGCTGCCTAATGCCTATCGACTTCCGAGAGATGACGTCGAAAAGTTGCAGAGGCCAAATAGAGTTTCACGGACGTGCTTGTCCATTATACCTCGGATCGCGACCGGGAGTACCTGCGTCATCAGCACAGCGACGTCGTGAGACTTCATCCCGCTGAAGCGCTGCTTCGCCTCGTCTAGCCATCTGCTTATCTTCCCCGCGAAGCCGTTCGGAAATTTGACTCCGAGGAGGCACTTCATAAACTGTATGGCCTCCTTCTTACTCAGAGTGAAGCACGCGGCCTTTAGCTTGACCTCGCCCTTCTTGCCCTTGCGGCGACGACGGCTATTCTGCGTTTCCGTCTCTCCTCCTCCTCGTCATCGCTATGTGGTGGTTGAAGTTCAACCCTAATGCCCATATGCTTCAAGTCGTTCCTTGCCTTCGGCCCATCTTTGGTCTTGTCGGTGTTAAGGATAGTGGCAAGCAGACTCTCGCCCACGTTCTTCGTGATATGCATGAGATCGAGGCTATGAGGCACGCGGAGAATCTTCCAGTATGGCAAGTCCCAGAAGACAGACCTCGCCTTCCATACCTTCAACAGCGGCTCTGGCTTCTTCTGGGTCTTTCCCGGCGCAGGGCACTCCTTCCAGTTATTCAGCAGCTCGGCGATTACCGCGCCGCTCTTCTGGTCCGGTTTTCCTCGGGGCTCGACCTTCCCATCGAACAGATGTGATAGCGTTCTCCATGGGTGATCCATGGGAAGCCACCTCCGAGCCGAAAGGTGCACGGTTTTCCCGGACCCGAGATCTTTCTGCAGCTGGGTGTACGATGTATTGTCCTTGCACCTAACGCACCCATAGAATCCTTGGACCACCTGCCCCGAGAAGTATCCGTAACCGGGATAGTCTTGCACCATCGTGATCACCGCCGCTTTCATGTTGAAGTAGTCCTGTCTCGAGGCGTCCCACGTACGGGCTCCTTCTTCCCATAACGTGGACAACTCCTCTTTCAACAGCGTGAGATACAGATTGATGTCTGTACCGGGTTGTTTTGGCCCTTGAATCAGCATACTCATGGTTACGTACTTCTTCTTCATGCACAGCCAGGGTGGGAGGTTGTAGATCCATACAAACACGGGCCAGGTGCTGTGTGTGCTGCTCTGGCTTCCGAACGGATTGAGTCCGTCGGTGCTCACGCCCAGCCTTAGGTTCCTTGACTCTTTACCGAAATGCTTGTGATATTGGAGGTCCAATGCCTTCCACTGGCAAGCATCCAAAGGGTGCCTCAGCATCTCCTCCTTATCCGGATCATCGTCTTCCGGCCTCTTTCTTTCCGCGTGCCAGCGCATGAGCCGTGCTTCCTTAGGGTCCGCGAAATACCGCTGCAGGCGGGAAGTTAGGGGAAAGTACCACACCACCTTTCTAGGAGCTTTCTTGGTCCCTCTCTTGTATCGAGATGTCTTGCACACCGGACACGTGGTCTTCTCCGCATCCTCGCCCCGGTAGATGATGCAATCATTTATGCAGACGTGGTATTTCTTGACCGGTAGATTGAGAGGGCACGCGATTTTCTTGGCCTCAGTGATACTAGTCGGACATGTGTTACCCTTCTTGGGAAGAAGATCATGCACGAATTCAATGTTTTCGTCGAAGCATTCGTCGGTCATTTTGTGTTTCGCCTTAATCTCTAGAGCCCTGAGCGTTACCTTCAGATGGGTATGCCCGTCGTTGCATCCTTTAAACAATGGAGCGACCGCGTCTTTTCTCATTTGCTCCAGCTTAGCTCTCTCTCTAGCAGCGGCTCTGGCGTTACTCGTCTCCTTGAGAAGCAGATCTTGATAATGAGGGTCTTGCAGCCAGCTCGAATCACCACCTTCATCATCTTCATGTCCATGCCCAGCTCCACCCTGATCATCTTCATGATCATCATCACCTGCCCCGCCGCCGGCATCTTGATCTTCATGATCATGACCGGCATCTTGATCTTCATGATCATGACCGGCATCTTGATCACCACCATGATTGACATCCTCATCATCATCTTCGTCATCACGTATCCACCGAGTGTAGCCATCCATGAAATTACGTCGGAGGAGGTGCGACTCCAGCATTCCAGAATCGTGCTGTATCAGATACTTTAGCTTGCAATCGCGACACGGACATCTTATCTCCGTCTTGTTTGCGCGTGCCATGTCGGCCCTCGCGCATCTCATCCACCTATCCACGAGCTCTTTGCTGATCAGTGGTCGGACCATGGTCGCTTGCACACGGTACGAAGAGCAAGAGGGTAATTAGAGCATATATGGACGTGGATCGCCGGAAAAATTCGGCATGACCTCCCCTAAAAAGAGGACATCCGCGAGTGCCAGAAATTCGCCGGAAAAGAAATGAATTGACTTTCCGGCGAAACATTGGCATCTCAAATGAAATCCCTGCACAAGAAGAAGCACCACAACACAATCATATAGTCGGTTTGGCCGACAACACGCATACATGCAAGCAACGCCTTCACGCTTCCTCCAACGACGACTTGCACAAGAGATCCGGACGAGAAAACAAAGGCACATGTTGTAGATCTAGAGGAGCAAGAGACTTCACTTACATATGACTGTCAACCAATGGAGGTTGAGCAAGCTTCTATGGTGAATCAATGGGGGAAATGAGGTGGGGAGGAGGAGGGGGTCGACCAGATCTGTTTGGTGGAGAAGGAATAAGTGAGACAAGTGAGTGGGGTGGTAGGTGGCTCCATGTGCCAAAAGGTAGCAAAAAAGGTGGCGCGACTTATCCGAGGAGCATACTGCCAATATGCGCCTCGGATATGTGAGATACTGGAGGCGCATATTCAGTATGCGCCTCGGATAAGATACCACCGACCACCACCCACCCCCACCCGGGCCCACTAGGGTTATGGGAGACGCATTTCAATCATATGCGCCTCGGATATTAGAGGCGCATATTGCGGAAATGCGCCTCGCATAACCTGGGGCCGCCAGATTCATCCGTACATGGAATAGGGGAGGCGCATGGCCCTAGTATGCGCCTCAGCTATTTGATAGTTGGAGGTGCATGGCCAAACAGTGCGCCTCGGGTAATTTAGCAGAGGCGCATATTGCCATATGCGCCTCCTATAAGGATGTCTCCTATAGCCTTTTCCCTAGTAGTGTTACCAAATTAATTGTCTTGTCACACACACACACTCTTGGTTGGACCTTTCTTGATAGTTTCTTTTAATAGGTATCCCCTTATGGCTCAACCACATCTTTAGTGCAAGTGCTTTGGTTTGCTTTAATTTTTACATCCTTGCACTTGGTGAGTGTTCTAGATGATTTTGGGGGAGTAAGGATTCCATATTTGTGCACTCCTCAATAGTGTATGAACATTGGGGAGCTTCTCTAATTTTATTTAGAACTCTCGGTTTGGATCTTCTTGATTGCTTTTCTCCTTGGTGGAGATGTTTAGAATGATTTCATCCTTTTGCAATCTTTGGATCCTCAATATAGTTTGATTTCCTCTACTATTCGTCAATGGATATGTGCATTTGATTTCACTCCTATCCTGAGAAATGCATACCTTGTGGAGGAACTCATATTATATTGGCCTTCTAAATTTTTCTTCCCATTTCGGCAATCGATGCCAATGGGGGAGAAGTTTTAGAGGGCTTAAGGGAACTTGGTCTTATGCTTTCGTTTGATTCTTAAGCATTTGCCTCTCATGCTCATGCATCCTTGTCTTGCAAGGTTGCTTAATTCATTATATAAACCCTCTCAAAAGGGATTGTCATCAATTACCAAAATGGGGGAGATTGAAAGAGCATGGTTGCCCCCATGTGTTGTTTTGGTAATTAATGACAATCTCTATGGACTAATGTGTGCTTTGAGTTATATGTGCAGTGTTGGTCCATAAGGAATGCTTGGACTCCATATGTTGGAGTCAAGGCTAAAAGAAGAAGATCATTTGTTGATCAAGGCCAAAGTGTTTCTCCATGAGCATGAATCAAGAGGAAGATTCTATGTTGCCCATGGAGGATGGCGTCACGTGGTGATCGTCATCGAGATAAAGACCAAGTGAAGATATGTCGAAGAGTGTCTCTCCCATCTTGGTGTATGGGGGAGCAATATGCGAGTCTTCACCAAGCGGAGCACAATCAAGAAAGGTGATCCACTTGAGAGTAGATCAAGATCGTCATCGTCTAGCTCAAGTGGAATGCGCAAGGCAAAGGTATGATCTTGATAGGGTTTCTATTTTACCGGTCTCGCGGTGTTGTTGGGAAACCGGGTTTGTTAGATAGGTAACCGTACTATCAAGAGGGGCTCTCAAGTGAGCTTTAGCGTATCGGTCGTAGAGAGCTCAAACCTTTGCATCCTTGGCATCATCTTTATTGGTTCCTATTTGGCTCTTATCGTGGTGTGGTATTGGTGCTTGTCGTGCTCGTCATGACAAGCCCAAGGTCACCGAAAACGGTTCTCATATGTGTTCCCTATTGAGTTTTCGGTGTTGGAGATTTTGTCGGTCCATCTATGCGGAAGGTTTCACACTTCCATTTATTAGCAAAATCTCCCTTGCTTGGTTTCAATATTCTCACATGGTATTGGGTAGCATTTGTCGTCCTCTTTCCAACAAAGTTGGTTTCGTGTCATTCGGACTTCATTTGCAAAAGATATGGTTTTCCGGTTTTTAATAGAAAGGTTTTACCTCTCATCATTTGGTTGTACTGTATCTTGTTGAACAATGATGTTTCTATGTATATTCTTGTTGTGCTCGTTGTGACGATTCCAACGAGTCCAAGATTACCGAAAACGGAGTTCGTATGTGGAAGATATTACGTTTTCGGTATCAGAAGTTTTTAAGACAGAATATTAAAAAGGAAAAAGAAAAGGGGGGGGGGGGGGGGTTGCCGGCCTCACCTCCGGCCTGGGCCGGCTCCCAGGCCGGCCCGGTCGGGCGCCACCCCGGCCCCCATGTCGGCCTCGTCCGGTTTCCCGGCCAGACCCCTCGGGTGGGCCTCCGGCCTCCGCGTCGGCCTGGGCCGGTTCCCCGGCCGGCCCACTCGGGTGGCCTAGCCCGACCCTTCGTTGCCCCGGCCTCGCTGCCGGCCTGGGCCGGCTCCCAGGCCGGCCTGCTCGGGTGGCTGTCCGGCTCCCCTGTCGGCCTGGGCCGGCTGCCAGGCCGGCTCGATGGCTGGGCAGTTCTCTGTCTTTCCTTTTTCACCTTTTCCTTTCCCAACGGTTATATTTTCGGGGCCCCTATTTAAGGGGCTTCTTCCCCAAAATATTCTATGACCTTTTTGCCAACCTCTTGAGCTATTCTCTCCTCCATTGTTGACCTTCTCAAGCTTGGCTTTCTCTCAATCTCTCCGATAGTTCTTGCTACTTTTTGAGGGAAAAGAGAGAGGAGATCTAGATCCTTGTTTCCACCGGTTAATTTCTCCTCTAAGTGAGGGGAACACTTTGGATCTAGATCTTTGGAGTTTCTTTGTGTTTCTCCTTGTTTCTTCCGCTTTAATCCCTCCCAAGCATTAGTTGCTTTGGTGGGATTCGGGTTGGAAGAACTTGATCACTTAGTGTGTTCTTGCCATTGCATTAGTTGCATCGGTTTGAGTTCTCCACGGTGATTCGTGGAAAGTGAAGTTGAGAAGCTTGTTACTCTTGGGTACTTTGGTGCCCTAGAGCTTGTTCCTCTAGGGCACGTTGGTACCCTAGACGGTTGTTGTTTTCTCGGAGTCTTGGTGGCTCACGGGATTTGTTGGGAGCCTCCAATTGTGGAGTGTGGCTCAACCTTGTTAGCTTCGGAGCTTTGGTAGCTACGAAGACATTGCCGGAAGCCACCAATTGAGTTGTGGTGTGTGCCTCGGCCTTAGGCATCGAGTCTTGGTGGCTCTGTTGAAAGAACAAGCTATGCCCGGATGTCGCCTAGAGGGGGGGGTGAATAGGCGATTAAAACTTTTTCTATTTAGGGGCTTGATAATTGCGGAATAAAACTAGGTGTTTAAATTAACAAGCCAACAACCTAATTACTAGGCTCACCTATGTGCACCAACAACTTATGCTAAGCAACAAGATAGAGATAAATGATCATCAATAATGAGCTCACTATCAAGGTTGCAAAACCTATCACTACTCACCATTACATTGGATTGTGGCTTACCACATTTTGGTGAAGTAGATGAAGATGAGAACTCGTCACGGCCGGAGGTGGAGGGAGAACAATCATCCTCAATAGAGTTGGACAAACCATATTTGTCTTGTAGCTTGGTCCAAAGCTCATGTGCATCTCGGAGAGGCATGATTGACTCGAAAACTACAACACTCATAAACTTGCAAAACTCGTTAGATGCTAGAGCATCTAGATATAAGTTTTTCTCATCCTCTAAAGTCGTACTTTCGTAGTCCTTTGGAGGAGAAAAACCTATATCTAAGATCCGCTCAATATCGGGGTCCAAGACCCGTAAGTGACTAAGCATATGAGTTTTCCAAACATTAAAATTTGTGCCATTGAATATAAACATGGAATTGTGCACTAATCCTCTAAACGACATCTTTACTCTCTAGGCGGTGAAGCCAAACAAGAGAGATGAGGCTCTGATACCAATTGAAAGAACAAGCTATGCCCGGATGTCGCCTAGAGGGGGGGTGAATAGGCGATTAAAACTTTTTCTATTTAGGGCTTGATAATTGCGGAATAAAACTAGGTGTTTAAATTAACAAGCCAACAACCTAATTACTAGGCTCACCTATGTGCACCAACAACTTATGCTAATCAATTAAAGCAACAAGGAGATAGCAATATATGAACTTCAAGCACGAAGGCTATCACAATGTAAATTGCATAAGTAAAGCTCGGGTATAGAGATAACCGAGGCACGCGGAGACGAGGATGTATTCCCGAGTTCCTCCTTGTTAAGGGAGTACGTCTCGTTAGAGGGGTGTGAGCTCGCCACAAGAGGCCTACTCAAGATGCCACAAAGGCCTCACCCTATTCTCCGATGAACCTCACCCAAGGGATTGGTTCACCTTCCACTATCGGAATCCTTCGGGGCGGATTCCGGAGCCCTTTACAACTTCTCTTGGGGCACACACCCACAACTCAATTGGGGGCTCCCAAACTCGTGCCGAAGCTCCACAAGCGAAGACTTCGCGGCACCTCCAACCGTCTAGGGTACACAATGCACCCAAGAGGCAACAAGCTCTTGGGAACACAATGCACCCAAGAGTAACAAGCTCTTCAACGTCGATCTTCACGTATCACCGTGGAGGGAGCAACCCGATGCAACAAATGCAAAAGGCAAGAGCACACAAAGTGCTCAAATCCTTCACTCCCAAATTCCAACCAAAGCAACTAATGCTATGGAGGGAATAAGAGAGGAAGAACAAAGGGGATGAACACAAAGCAACCCCAAAATCTAGATCCACAAGTTTCCCTCACTTAGAGGGGATTTTGATTGGTGGAATGGTAGATCTAGATCTCCTCTCTTGAATCCCTAAGTTTGGGCAAGAATCATTGGAGGGATGGAGAGGAATCAAGCTCACAAGATTAGCAACAATGGAGGAGAGAGAAAATGTGAGCAGAAAAACGTGCAACCAGCCCTTGGGGGAAGAAGGGGGCTATTTATAGCCTCCCCCAAAAACTAGCCGTTATGTGCAGAAATTGCACATAGCGGTACTACCGCTGGAGTAGCGGTACTACCGCCGATGATATCCGGGCGGTACCCCGGGTACCACAACACCCAGCTGCTATGGTACCTCAGAGAGGTACCGCTGCACTCCAGGCGAGCGGTACAACCGGTGGGCGGCCGGTACTACCGCCGGACCCCTTCGATTCAAATCTAAGGGTCACAGCGGTAGAACGTGGCAGCTACCGCCAGGGTACCGGAGGGATATGCAGTGCACAAAAGGGTCTAGCGGTACCTCGGGCGGTACCACCAGCGGTAGTACCGCTGCCTGAAGACAATGGTACCTCCGCGGTACTACCGCCAGGGGTAGTAGCCATTGAGCATTAGTAGTTCCACTCCAGGAGGAGCGGTACTACCGCTGCCACAGCGGTACTACCGCCAGACAGAGATAAAAACTGCAGAAGCCTGAAACTCAATAACTTTTGCGTGGAAGCTCCGAATCGAGTGAATCCAATTTTGTTGGAAAGAGGACGACAAGAGCTTACACTACAAAAACTGAAAATATGAAAACAAGCAAAGGATATTGTGCGGAGGGATGGAATGGTGAGACCTTTCCAAGCGGATGAACCGGCAAAATCTCCAACACCGAAAACATACAAGCTTTTCATCAAGACTCCGTTTTCAATGATCTTGGGCTTGTTTCGAAGATAATCACAAGCCCTACAAGATCATGCATATACACATCATAGTCTATCATGTGAGGAGGAAATCATAAGGAGAGAGTTTGACCTCTCGTAGAAGAGACAAACCGGTAAAACCTCCGATATCAAAAACGCAAGAAGATATTCATGAGATCCGTTTTTGATGAACTAGAGCTTGGTATGGAGATAAACACAAGCTCTAAGTTCTCACATGGATAAAAGCCAAATAAGAACCAATAAAGATGATTGCATGGATGCAAAGGTTTGAGCTCTCCACGAACGATACGATCACGATACTCGGTCGAGAGCCCCTCTTGATAGTACGGCTATCTATCCTATAACCCGGTCTCTCACTAAACATAATGAGACCGGTAAAATAGAAACCCTATCAAGATCATACCTTTGCCTTGCGCTTAAACCACTTGAGGTCGATGAAGACGATCTTCATCTCCTCAAGGCAAACCACCTTTCTTGATTGCGCCTTGCTTGATGAAGATTCACATGACGCTCCCCCATACACCAAGATGGGGAAAGCACTCCTTCGGTATATCTTCACTTGGCCTTTCTCTCGATGACGAACACCTTGGCCTTGATCAACAAATGATCTTCTTCCCTAAACCTTGACTCCAACACATGGAGAACAAGCGAGACCTTGACTCCAACAAATGGAGACAAGCAAGCAAATGGACACCTACACATATAGCTCAATGCAAATATTAGTCCATAGAGATTGTCATTAATTACCAAAACCATGCATGGGATCAACCATGCACTTTCAATCTCCCCCATTTTGGTAATTGATGACAATCCCTTTTAAGAGGGTTTATATAAAGAATAAAGCAACCTTGCATGACAAACAAGCAAGGATGCAAAGCACATTAAAGGCAAATGCAACAAAAGCATAAAACCCAAATTCCCTTAAACCCTCTAAACTTCTCCCCCATTGGCATCGATTGCCGAAATGGGAAGAAAAATGTAGAGAGCCAATATAATATGAGTTCCTCTAACAAGGTGTGCATTTCTCAAGATATGAGTGAAATCAAATGCACTTATTCATTGACGAATAATTAGAGGAAATCAAATTATATTGAGGATCCAAAGATTGCAAAAAAGGATGAAATCACTTTAAACATCTCCACCAAGGAGAAAAGCAATCAAAAAGATCCAAAGCGAGAGTCCTAAATAAAGCCGGAGAAGCTCCCCAATGTTCATGCACAAATAAGGAGTGCACAAATATGGTATCCTCACTCCCCCAAAATCATCTAGAACACTCAACAAGTGCAATTGTGCATAATGCAAAAGCAAATCATAGCACTTGCACCAAAGATGTGGTTGAGCCATAAAAAGATACCAATTTACAAAACTTCAACATAAGATAGGCCCAACCGAGATAAAAAAGATCTTTTAAAGAAATGTATTCACAAGCTTAGGGATACCAATTGGAAACTAAAACCAATTGAAAATGCCAAAAGCTAGTGAGATAATTTAGCCAATCAAAATCAACATGCTTACCATGGTAGGCACTCATGAGACAAACTTAGAACCACCAAAGAATTATAGATGAAAAACAAGGTGGCTCAAAAGGAATAGGATACCGACTAAAAGGTGACCTCTCTCATATGTATAGGTTTCTAATTAGACGAACCACAAAGATATACATCGGCAAAGAAACATATACATACGAAATGGTTCGGGAAAAGGAGAACAAGGTACCCAAAAGGAAGTCATAAATATACACATGAGATTGTTGCTTAAAAGCATAGCACATAGCTCAAATTTATCTCATTGTATATAAATGAACTTCAAATATATCAAATGCATCACACATATCACTAAGGGAACAAGAGATAGTGGAGATGCTTTGAGATAGGCAACAAGTATCACAAACAAATAATATCAATTGAAGAAAAGGTTTTTGCAAATTCATCACACATATCACAAAGATATATTAAGTGAAGGAAAAAGCCAAAACCACAACAATTGCATATAAAGGATTTCATGCCAAAAGGCAACCTACACAAGGTTGAGACTAGTAAAGGTATGCATGGGATAGATACTTGTTACCGAGATGACATTGGTGATGAAGATGATGAGAGTGGGTTTATCATCAAAGCTTGACCCCGACACTCACACGGTGAGAACACCTTCCTTATGAATGAGGCAAGCATCCAATGCATCTCCATTGTACCTAAAACACAATTAGAGTACAAAATGGTTCCCAAACTCATTGGGTCCCATAGTAGTTAGATCAACTACAATATATAGGAAACACTCCACATAAATATGTGCATATAGATATGAAATTGAATTTCATGCACATCTTAGCCGATTTAGGATTCGGTGGAGTATCCCCTATATATTGGAACTAGAAAGACTAGCATGCCATAAAATATATATACTAGTAAATATGCATGCATAGACTTACAAGAACCAAACGAGATACAATTTGGACAAAAACACCAAGTAAACCAAGAAAAGAGCACACCAAGGTGTGACACAAAAAGGTTGTCCAAATTATATCAAAATCCAAATCAACACATGATTGAGGAAAAATCAAATCAACAAATGATTGATTCCATAACACATCAACACATGAGGTGTGATATCAAAAGGAATCAAATCAACACAACAAATGATCGATAAGAAACCAATTGAAAAAAAAAGATACCAATTAAAACAACAAATGTCAATTTAGGAGAAAAGATACCAAGAAGAGGGTGATACTTGACCGAAATCAAGTAAAGTGAAATAAGGCAAGAAGGTATCAAGACTCCCACAATAAATATTAATTGGAGCAAATATCTAAGGAGGAGATATTAATTCCAATTAATACCAATTGAAGGTACCAACACAAGATAAAGAATCAAATGCCAATTGAAAGGATCAAAAATTGATAGATAGGTTAGTGTTCTAAATAAAAAGGAATGCTCCCCCAAGATTCATGCATTATCTTAGATATTTGCATTTGAATACAAAATGCATACACAAGGGATCATTACTCTCCATATTTTATTTACAACACTAAACACTACCAATTGAAAAAAATAGGATCCATTCAAAAGGCAAGGAAGGCAATAGATAAAGCAAATTTAACGCAAGAGCCAATGCGAAGATGGTCTACACAATCCACCACAATTACTAGAAACACTTGTCATGGACAAGGAATATATAGAGATATTTCTCGGTGGTATAAAGAAAAGATGTACAAGACCAACTTCACCACAAACTAGCAAATGGCAAAAGATAGGAATTAAAACACCATTTTTAAAGAGGGTTGTTGGTAGTTTCAATTATTCGAATCAACCGGCAAAGCCATGATTAGAATAAAAGGAAACAAATGGTTTCTCACATAATATATGGAAATGCATATTTAGAGAAAAACCACACCAAGCAAACCCAAGCAAACAAGAACCAAAGGGTAACCACAAAGGAAAATTGGAACTTGTTTGAGTAAACATGCCACATAGGAAATGGATAATGTACAATATCAACTCTAAGTGGCAAACCTCAAATGTTCACATTTTTATGGGATTGTAATATGCACATAGCTTATTACTCCCCCATAATGTGATAACTTGTTTTATTTTTAAACAAGAGGCAAATAAGACCAACAAGAGAAATTAATGGACATTGTAGAATTTGAATTTCTCATGAATATGACACACCACATAGTGACTAGATAAGATGAAATATCAAAACTAGGTGGTGTGCTTCATGTACATACATTTTTAGGTTTGTGAGGTGCACTAAGCACATCACTCCCCCAAAATGGGATAGTCCATTAATATCTCAAAGAGCCAAATAAAATCCACACAAGATTCAAAAGCTCAACACAAAGTTACACATATATGATACACAACTAACATACACCACCTTGAATAACAAGATAAGTAAGAAGGGAGCATATCACATACAAACACATGCTAGGAACAAAACTAACACATGCAAGGGAGCAAGCAACTTTCAATGAATATGTGAATTAAGTACAAGTTACCGCAAGGAGGAGCATTGGATATGAGATAGATATATGGTAATCCAATTGACTTGGCTTGATGAGATAAAACCATGAAGATCCCTTAATTCTTCAAAAGTAGCCAAGTCACCAATGTCCTCCACTAAACACCTATTGATCAAGTTGAAGCTTGTTGGTCCCCAACCAAGTTGGGTCCTAAGAGGTTAGTCACAATAGGCTTGGGAACCCAAATGGTGCGTTTCTTGACACCACTTTGAGCTCCCACATACTTGGCAAACACATTGCCAACTCTATCCTTCCCAAGAGAATACACATCATTAATTATGATAGGGTTGGATGGGGTACCGTTAGTGCATGAAGAAGCAAAATGACCTTTGCCACGGCAAAGGTAGCAACACCGACTCTTCTTCTTCTTAATAGGCTCCTCAACTTGAGGAGCAATAACTTGAGTCTTCTTGGGAGGTGGCCTTTGTTCAACTCGTGGTTGAGCACGAGATTGAACAAGAGGCCGCTTCCCTAGTTGCTTCTCACTAAGAGGCATCTTCTTCTTCATTGGGCAATCCCGAACATGGTGCCCTTCTAGCTTGCACTTGAAGCAAGTGATCTTGGCCGGATTCTTGATTTGAACTTGGCCCTTCTTATTCTCAACCTTGGACTTGTTCTTGATGTTGGAGTTGAATCCAAGTCCACTCTTGTCATTTGGGGATTGTTGCACACTCAACATGTTGTCAAGTGCCCTCTTCCCCTCATGACGCTTTTCCAAGCCTTTCTTCATAGAAGTGGCTTGGGCCTTGAGCTCTCCTCTTTTCTCTACATGGTTAGTGACAACACAAGTACTAGAGGAGGTAGATGCATCGTTGTTAGAGCAACAAGGCAAAGCAAGTAGTTCATCACATGATGTACCAACATTTTTAGTGGATGAACTACTAGGACTAGCACATGGCGATATAGCATTTTTAATTAAAGTTGTGCTAATATCCACATGAGGCTCACTTGATGTTACCTTTGTAGTGATGGCCTCATGAGCTAACTTTAGACAAGCATAGGAAGCTAGAAGATCATCATTAGAGCTAGATAGCTTTTTATGACTTTCTTCCAACTCCCTATACTTGCTAGTTAGCAACTCAAGTTGAGCCCTTAGCTCAACATTCTCCTTCAAGGTAGATGCTTCACAAGAAATGGAGTTAGTAGCACAAGCATCATTAGCGTTAGAAATAGACGAAGGCATAACAAGTTCATCATTTTTAGATAGTTGAGTTTGAAGTTGATCATGAGACAAGATGAGGAGAGAGTGTTCACGTTCCAAAGCCTTTTGATTTTTGTCACGTCTCTCTATATCCTTAATTAGTCTAGCATTGCCAATCCCAAATTCAACCTTTTCCTTTTTAAGCATTTTACATTTGGAAATGGCATGGTCACGTTCTTCAATAAGTTTAGCAATAATAGCATCGTGAGATTCCTCAATATTCTCAAGTTTCTCCTCAAGAGAAGCCCGAGTCTCTTGCTCTTCCTCAAGAGCATCTTCTAAAGTAGCCTTTTCCATCGCATCATCTCTTTCTATCTTACCCTTCTCTTCAAGGCTTGCTTTCAAGGCCTCAATAGTTTCCCCATGCTCAATAAGAGTGCTCATGATTTCAAAGAGGTTAGCTTGAGCACTATTATTGCTAGGAAGGGCTTTAAGAATCATTAGACCTTTATTTTGAAGCATAGCATTAACCTTTTCCACATCATCTTCTTCATCATTATTATCATCATCATTATCATCATTATTATTTGTAACATCCCAAAACTTTGGAATGTTTTAAAAATAACGAAAATTTAAAACTTTTATTATTGAATATAGAAAGTCTCCAAAAATCAAGAAAAACAAATTATTGAAGATTATTTTGATTTCTTTAAAGGGATATTATTTTAATATTTCTTCATCCTCAATTTCAAGTTTTATAGCTTTGGAAATAAAATATTTATTTGTTTTTCTACGAAATCCTAAAAACCTTTTTGGCAAAGTATTTCCAATATTTGGCAAAGCCCATAATTAAATGGGTATTTGTATTTAAAAGTTTTATCAAACTCTTTTCATAAAAGGGTTTTTCCTAAATACTTTGATTTGAAAACAATTACAAAATGTTCTATATTTGAAATAAATTATATTTTGTATTTTTATAGATTTATTTGAATTGCTTAGAAATAATATTTTTGCTAATGTTTAAAATGGCATAAAGATGCCATTTGTTTTCAAATGAAAATTTCAAAATCTTAAACTTTGAAAACTTATGGATTTGGTTCCAAAATGTTTTAAAAGACTATACTGAATTTTACAAATTTTTACAAATTTATTTGACTTAATTTGGAGACCTAAATCAAAAGTTACAAAGAAAAACAGAAAATAGAAAAAGAAAAAGATCGATGGCGTCAGCGATGATGTCATCATCGTCTTCAACCTCACGTACGTGATTTACGCCCGAGACAGTCAATGTTTTCCGTTTCTTGCCGACATGATTCCGGGCGATTTAAAGCCCCAAATCACGCGCCGTTTCTTCCTACTTAAAGCCCTCGACCTCCTCTTCCATTTGCCCCCGAAAGCCCCCTCCGATAGCCCCCAGGATGCCCTAATTTTGGCCTCCATTGCCGCGAGTACGCCGCCGTGTCGAGCTCAACTCCGGCGAGCTCCGGCCTCCCCTCTCCCTACCGCTTGTACCTATCTCCTCCCCATGCCGGCGCGCACATTCTAGACCTCGTCGCGTACACCAAGGAACACCGAGACGACGAGCACGACCTCGACCCGAACATCGCCGCCGTCGCGGACAGGATTCCGACGAGCAAATCGACGAGCCCGTGCTCGACCCGAAGGTCACCGACGCCGCTGCAACTCCGGCCGCTTCTCCCCGTCGTTCTAGGGTGCACATGAGCACGCCACCGCGCCAACAACCCCGCCTCATCGGTCTTCATCTCGTCATCGTCTTCCCTGAGCTCGAGGACCACCGTAGCAACGAGGACATCGACGCCCGAGCCGCCGTGCCACCTCCCTGTCCATCTCCGGCAAGCCCTCCACCACGCAGGTTAAACCCTAGAATCACAGCCGTCCGATTCAACTCCTATGGCCACGATTAGATCTTTTTTTTGAACCGGTATGGTCAGATCTATACCATTAGATCCAGATCCAACAGCCCAGGATCAGATCCAGTCAGCGCCACGTCACTGCCTCGTCAACACCCAGTCAGCAGAAGCAGCCAACCGGAGGACGCCGCGTGGACAAGCATTTTCTGCGATTTTCCCGAATTAGAATTAAATGGTAGTTTTGCAGAAAAGCCCTTACAACTTAGATCTATCATATCTTTTTACTGGTTTGGCCAAATTTTATAAACTTTACCTTTTTGAAATCCTTTGGATCTGTAGAATTTAATAGCATTGTTAGTTTTCAGTTTTGCCTTAGTTAAATTATTCAAATTTCAAATGTGTAATTTGAGTAATTTTGGCATAACTTTAGTTTAAAAATAGATTTTTGTGTAAATCCAATTGGGTTAGCTTTGTATAGTTGTCCTCTGTCCAGTAGGACCTTTTCCAAAATTTTATAAAATGTTTTGGGTCACTGTTTTATTTAAACATGTGTTTATTCCTTTTTGGGAGTTTTAAAATGCTTTTGTTATTGTTTCAATTGTTTTCTTTTGGGAAATGTTTTAAAATTTAGTCCTCCGTCCAGTATAACCAAAACCCATTTTAGTTGAACCATTTCATCATGAAAATCTGGAAATTGGTTTAAAGTCTATTAGTGACTTGTTTTGCAAACATTGACCTAGTTTGCAATTTGACCAAATTTCAAATTGCAAACCTTGGACTTTGACCTACCTCATTACAATAATTCTTTTTTTATATTGAATTATGTGATGGACTTGGACCATCAACCTTGTTGTTTTATTGTTGCCCATATTTGATGTTGTGTTTGTTTTATTTTGATTGTTGTATTGTTATTTATTGTGATTTGTTGTATTGTTTAGAGTGAACGGAGTGCTCCAAGTTGCGTTGAAAAGAGAGTGTGAGCAACGACAAGTTTTCCAAAGGCAAGTGATGCTCACTGCATAAATTTCCTAAGTATTTTGATATGCATTGTAGTTTACTTTTCTAAGTAGAATTGCATGTCAGGTTTTACTACTATGCTATGCTAGACCTGTTTAGTATTACTCCAAATAATCCTAAGTGTCTAGTACCTATATAATAACTTAGTAGATATTAGCATTGCTACGCTGAGAAAGTGTTTTATAAAAGTTGGTAATGAAAATTCTACTAAGTTAACAAATCACCTGGGTGGATGTGGTATGTTGACGGAGGTTTATAGTTGAGTGGCTACTCGGGGCCATTTCTATGGTTGTTTTCACCCGAGATGCTCACTTGTGGACGGCCACCCAGGAACAAAGAGATTTGAAGTTACTCCGTGTGAAGATTGCTTCCAGTGCAGCCACTTGGTATTATGGCTCTGCCTTGGCTAAGTAAGTTATAGGCCCCGATTCCGGCAGTTCTCAGCGGATGTTGTCTTGTATGGGTCTGCCCAGAGGAACCGGGGAACATTTCCCAAAGGTCTCGTCTCAATCTTCTCCTTTCCTTTTCACTACATGAGGGTCAAGGACATAATGGGTTGATTGAGTCAAGTGGTGAACGTGCACAACCTCTCGAGAGTGTAAATCTATGATCATAGCCGTGTCCCCGGTTACGGACAATTCTGAGCAGCTGAACAAGGATGTCAACGGAGAATCTCAACATTCCAATTTCTCAAGTAAAATTTGAAGTATGAACAAGAGTAGAAGGGACAATGGTTTTCATGCCATACTTGTCTCATTTTTAGATGTTGAAGAAATGTTTTGAAGAGATAGGATAAAGTTGGCTTTACGCAAAATAGCCTTGAACTCCACCAGCCAAATATGCATATAGCTATTAGGAGTTTGCCTTTATGAGTCCACAAGTATCACTTGCCAGATCCATTCCAATGGTTCTGACCAATTCTTGGCTGCAACGTTTTTACCGTTGCAGGTTGTTCCGACGACGAGTAAGGAACGCTTTCGGGTTTCGAGTCTGCAACCAACATGTCTGCCTGTGGCACATGAAGATGATGAGGCTCCATGCTATTATATGTTTTCCGCTGCTGAACTTTGTAAGATGCTAGCCTTTGGCTATGCAATTTGTAATGTTTATTTTTCTGGATCATGCGTTGTAATAGAATTTTGATGCAATGTATGATACTTCATCTTAAACTGTGGTGCTAGCTATTCGATCCAGGGACTAGCACAATAACACAGGGATCTTGGCCTATTTTAAAAGGGCAGGATCGCTACAGATGGTATCAGAGCACTGTGTTGCCTGTAGGTTCGAAACCCTAGGTTTGGATTAAAACTAGGAAAAGACCCAGATTTGAAAATTTATTTTTATTCAAATTTTATTAAAGAGAAAATATTTGCATCTTACATTTTCCCCATACTCTCATCTACTACTCATCATCTAAGATTTTTTTCCTTATTTAAGATGGCCCATAGTGAAATGCAACTCTAGTGGAAGAAGAGCAAAGGTGTCGAAGACAAAACAGTTGGGATCAGCACATAGTCTTCGATTTGGCAAGATGCACTACATTGAAGGTCATTGAAGAATTTGGAGAAAGACTCAGGTTTAGACTTCATAACACTCAAGAATACCTCAAGGAAGTTGAAGAGTATTTGAAGCACTCAAGAAATAGATAGAGAGACCACCACATTAGCACTTGGTTAGAACAACGATAACGTAATAGTGTATTGATCATACTAACTTAGTTGGTATGGCAATACTAGGTTGTTTGGTTGTGTTTGACCTTGTTGATTTATGCTTGGTAGATGTTGTTGTAAGATGAATTGTCTTGGTCTACTGTGTATGGGTAGAAATACTTCTCTTAGATCTTTCTATCTCTACTCATTCATGCTAAACCCAACAAGAGGCATCACCAAATTGCCAACCGAAGTGACTTAACTCTTGGATTGCAATGACCGATAGCCACCTCCATGCAAAGAAGCAACAAGCAAGCCAAAAACTCAAGCGTAGTATGGAAAGCTTACTACACCAAGGAGAAGAATCATAGAAGAAGCTATAGCTTGTGAGCTAGCTTTGTATAGGAGTTTACGCAACCCAATAGTATTGAAGGATCGATAGTTTAGCTCAGGTTGGTCTTACAGATTGGTCACTTTCTGTCAGACAAGTGAGGATGCCCGAGAGTTAGAATACGTGATTCACCTATCTACATATTGAGCAAATGATATGAGTGCAAGATGGACTGATCACCATTCTTACTACCCATATTATTCACCCTCAATATTTGGATTGGTAAATCTCGAGTGACAAAACCTATAAGAGAGACGAAGAGCCTGAACCACTGGAATATTATAACCCTATGTTAGGAAAATGTTGTCGAAAACGTAAAATATACGGTGAGGATAAACCACAGCTCTCATGAAGAAGAAGGAATCCTGCAAATGGAAGTGTTGACCAACCATGAGAGTTTCATTAGAAATGGTGTAGTGCTTGCACTGAAGAAAGTCAACCAGGAGAAGCAACGTGCCAAAGAAAATACAGAGATGGATGACATGACATTGTGAAATCGTTTCATCTTGGACTTTGGTGGACCCAAAGAGTGACCCTTCGTCAATATCCAAAGTTACTTGAAGAGACCCCAACAACTGGAATTGAAGCCTATGATACAAGGATCCACACATGCACCTTAGTCCGAAGACAAAATCTCAAGACTACCTACAAAATTTTCTTTTAAGGGTGGTAGCCCACCTAGTTGCCTAAAACCGAAGATCCAGAACCCATCTTTCTTTCTAGCCTCTTCGAATCTCGGGACGAGATTCCTTTTAAGGGTGGTAGTGTGTAACATCCCAAAACTTTGGAATGTTTTAAAAATAACGAAAATTTAAAACTTTTATTATTGAATATAGAAAGTCTCCAAAAATCAAGAAAAACAAATTATTGAAGATTATTTTGATTTCTTTAAAGGGATATTATTTTAAATATTTCTTCATCCTCAATTTCAAGTTTTATAGCTTTGGAAATAAAATATTTATTTGTTTTTCTACGAAATCCTAAAAACCTGTTTGGCAAAGTATTTCCAATATTTGGCAAAGCCCATAATTAAATGGGTATTTGTATTTAAAAGATTTATCAAGCTCTTTTCATAAAAGGTTTTTTACTAAATACTTTGATTTGAAAACAATTACAAAATGTTCTATATTTGAAATAAATTATATTTTGTATTTTTCTAGATTTATTTGAATTGCTTAGAAATAATATTTTTGCTAATGTTTAAAATGGCATAAAGATGCCATTTGTTTTCAAATGAAAATTTCAAAATCTTAAACTTTGAAAAGTTATGGATTTGGTTCCAAAATGTTTTAAAAGACTATACTGAATTTTACAAATTTTTACAAATTTATTTGACTTAATTTGGAGACCTAAATCAAAAGTTACAAAGAAAAACAGAAAATAGAAAAAGAAAAAGATCGATGGCGTCAGCGATGATGTCATCATCGTCTTCAACCTCACGTACGTGATTTACGCCCGAGACAGTCAATGTTTCCCGTTTCTTGCCGACATGATTCCGGGCGATTTAAAGCCCCAAATCACACGCCGTTTCTTCCTACTTAAAGCCCTCGACCTCCTCTTCCATTTGCCCCCGAAAGCCCCCTCCGATAGCCCCCAGGATGCCCTAATTTTGGCCTCCATTGCCGCGAGTACGCCGCCGTGTCGAGCTCAACTCCGGCGAGCTCCGGCCTCCCCTCTCCCTACCGCTTGTACCTATCTCCTCCCCATGCCGGCGCGCACATTCTAGACCTCGTCGCGTACACCAAGGAACACCGAGACGACGAGCACGACCTCGACCCGAACATCACCGCCGTCGCGGACAGGATTCCGACGAGGTGAGCTCTCCCCGTGCACTGAAGTGATGTCCTTCGTGGCCTCCGTGTCTTTGCGCATCTCCGTGACCACTTGCAAGAATTTTTACTGCAGCAAATCGACGAGCCCGTGCTCGACCCGAAGGTCACCGACGCCGCTGCAACTCCGGCCGCTTCTCCCCGTCGTTCTAGGGTGCATATGAGCACGCCACCGCGCCAACAACCCCGCCTCATCGGTCTTCATCTCGTCGTCGTCTTCCCTGAGCTCGAGGACCACCGTAGCAACGAGGACATCGACGCCCGAGCCGCCGTGCCACCTCCCTGTCCATCTCCGGCGAGCCCTCCACCACGCAGGTTAAACCCTAGAATCTCAGCCGTCCGATTCAACTCCTATGGCCACGATTAGATCTTTTTTTTTGAACCGGTATGGTTAGATCTATACCATTAGATCCAGATCCAACGGCCCAGGATCAGATCCAGTCAGCGCCACGTCACTGCCTCGTCAACACCCAGTCAGCAGAAGCAGCCAACCGGAGGACGCCGCGTGGACAAGCATTTTCTGCGATTTTCCCGAATTAGAATTAAATGGTAGTTTTTGCAGAAAAGCCCTTACAACTTAGATCTATCATATCTTTTTACTGGTTTGGCCAAATTTTATAAACTTTACCTTTTTGAAATCCTTTGGATCTGTAGAATTTAATAGCATTGTTAGTTTTCAGTTTTGCCTTAGTTAAATTATTCAAATTTCAAATGTGTAATTTGAGTAATTTTGGCATAACTTTAGTTTAAAAATAGATTTTTGTGTAAATCCAATTGGGTTAGCTTTGTATAGTTGTCCTCTGTCCAGTAGGACCTTTTCCAAAATTTTATAAAATGTTTTGGGTCACTGTTTTATTTAAACATGTGTTTATTCCTTTTTGGGAGTTTTAAAATGCTTTTGTTATTGTTTTAATTGTTTTCTTTTGGGAAATGTTTTAAAATTTAGTCCTCCGTCCAGTATAACCAAAACCCATTTTAGTTGAACCATTTCATCATGAAAATCTGGAAATTGGTTTAAAGTCTATTAGTGGCTTGTTTTGCAAACATTGACCTAGTTTGCAATTTGACCAAATTTCAAATTGCAAACCTTGGACTTTGACCTACCTCATTACAATAATTCTTTTGTATATTGAATTATGTGATGGACTTGGACCATCAACCTTGTTGTTTTATTGTTGCCCATATTTGATGTTGTGTTTGTTTTATTTTGATTGTTGTATTGTTATTTATTGTGATTTGTTGTATTGTTTAGAGTGAACGGAGTGCTCCAAGTTGCGTTGAAAAGAGAGTGTGAGCAACGACAAGTTTTCCAAAGGCAAGTGATGCTCACTGCATAAATTTCCTAAGTATTTTGATATGCATTGTAGTTTACTTTTCTAAGTAGAATTGCATGTCAGGTTTTACTACTATGCTATGCTAGACCTGTTTAGTATTACTCCAAATAATCCTAAGTGTCTAGTACCTATATAATAACTTAGTAGATATTAGCATTGCTACGCTGAGAAAGTGTTTTATAAAAGTTGGTAATGAAAATTCTACTAAGTTAACAAATCACCTGGGTGGATGTGGTATGTTGACGGAGGTTTATAGTTGAGTGGCTACTCGGGGCCATTTCTATGGTTGTTTTCACCCGAGATGCTCACTTGTGGACGGCCACCCAGGAACAAAGAGATTTGAAGTTACTCCGTGTGAAGATTGCTTCCAGTGCAGCCACTTGGTATTATGGCTCTGCCTTGGCTAAGTAAGTTATAGGCCCCGATTCCGGCAGTTCTCAGCGGATGTTGTCTTGTATGGGTCTGCCCAGAGGAACCGGGGAACATTTCCCAAAGGTCTCGTCTCAATCTTCTCCTTTCCTTTTCACTACATGAGGGTCAAGGACATAATGGGTTGATTGAGTCAAGTGGTGAACGTGCACAACCTCTCGAGAGTGTAAATCTATGATCATAGCCGTGTCCCCGGTTACGGACAATTCTGAGCAGCTGAACAAGGATGTCAACGGAGAATCTCAACATTCCAATTTCTCAAGTAAAATTTGAAGTATGAACAAGAGTAGAAGGGACAATGGTTTTCATGCCATACTTGTCTCATTTTTAGATGTTGAAGAAATGTTTTGAAGAGATAGGATAAAGTTGGCTTTACGCAAAATAGCCTTGAACTCCACCAGCCAAATATGCATATAGATATTAGGAGTTTGCCTTTATGAGTCCACAAGTATCACTTGCCAGATCCATTCCAATGGTTCTGACCAATTCTTGGCTGCAACGTTTTTACCGTTGCAGGTTGTTCCGACGACGAGTAAGGAACGCTTTCGGGTTTCGAGTCTGCAACCAACATGTCTGCCTGTGGCACATGAAGATGATGAGGCTCCATGCTATTATATGTTTTCCGCTGCTGAACTTTGTAAGATGCTAGCCTTTGGCTATGCAATTTGTAATGTTTATTTTTCTGGATCATGCTTTGTAATAGAATTTTGATGCAATGTATGATACTTCATCTTAAACTGTGGTGCTAGCTATTCGATCCAGGGACTAGCACAATAACACAGGGATCTTGGCCTATTTTAAAAGGGCAGGATCGCTGCATTATTATCATTGCTAGAAGAAGATTTAGCCATAAGGCAATGATAGGTGGATGAAGAGGGATAATTAATTTTTGAACTACTCAAGTTCAAATCTTGTTCCACAATTAATTGAGTTTCCTCTACATTAATATTCATGCAAGAGTTAGAGGGAACACAAGCATTTTTATTATTGGAACAAGACAAAGCAAGCATATCATCATTAAATTTATCTAAGCAATTTTTGGATGATATGCAAGGACTATCAACACTAGCATGTATGACATTTATAGTGCTATAAGTGTTTAGGTCCAAAGATGAAGCATTGCAACAAGATAGAGATAAATGATCATTAATAATGAGCTCACTATCAAGGTTGCAAAACCTATCACTACTCACCATTACATTGGATTGTGGCTTACCACATTTTGGTGAAGTAGATGAAGATGAGAACTCGTCGCGGCCGGAGGTGGAGGGAGAACAATCATCCTCAATAGAGTTGGACAAACCATATTTGTATTGTAGCTTGGTCCAAAGCTCATGTGCATCTCGGAGAGGCATGATTGACTCGAAAACTACAACACTCATAAATTTGCAAAACTCGTTAGATGCTAGAGCATCTAGATATAAGTTTTTCTCATCCTCTAAAGTCGTACTTTCGTAGTCCTTTGGAGGAGAAAAACCTATATCTAAGATCCGCTCAATATCGGGGTCCAAGACCCGTAAGTGACTAAGCATATGAGTTTTCCAAACATTAAAATTTGTGCCATTGAATATAAACATGGAATTGTGCACTAATCCTCTAAACGACATCTTTACTCTCTAGGCGGTGAAGCCAAACAAGAGAGACGAGGCTCTGATACCAATTGAAAGAACAAGCTATGCCCGGATGTCGCCTAGAGGGGGGGGTGAATAGGCGATTAAAACTTTTTCTATTTAGGGGCTTGATAATTGCGGAATAAAACTAGGTGTTTAAATTAACAAGCCAACAACCTAATTACTAGGCTCACCTATGTGCACCAACAACTTATGCTAAGCAATTAAAGCAACAAGGTGATAGCAATATATGAACTTCAAGCACGAAGGCTATCACAATGTAAATTGCATAAGTAAAGCTCGGGTATAGAGATAACCGAGGCACGCGGAGACGAGGATGTATTCCCGAGTTCCTCCTTGTTAAGGGAGTACGTCTCGTTAGAGGGGTGTGAGCTCGCCACAAGAGGCCTACTCAAGATGCCACAAAGGCCTCACCCTATTCTCCGATGAACCTCACCCAAGGGATTGGTTCACCTTCCACTATCGGAATCCTTCGGGGCGGATTCCGGAGCCCTTTACAACTTCTCTTGGGGCACACACCCACAACTCAATTGGGGGCTCCCAAACTCGTGCCGAAGCTCCACAAGCGAAGACTTCGCGGCACCTCCAACCGTCTAGGGTACACAATGCACCCAAGAGGCAACAAGCTCTTGGGAACACAATGCACCCAAGAGTAACAAGCTCTTCAACGTCGATCTTCACGTATCACCGTGGAGGGAGCAACCCGATGCAACAAATGCAAAAGGCAAGAGCACACAAAGTGCTCAAATCCTTCACTCCCAAATTCCAACCAAAGCAACTAATGCTATGGAGGGAATAAGAGAGGAAGAACAAAGGGGATGAACACAAAGCAACCCCAAAATCTAGATCCACAAGTTTCCCTCACTTAGAGGGGATTTTGATTGGTGGAATGGTAGATCTAGATCTCCTCTCTTGAATCCCTAAGTTTGGGCAAGAATCATTGGAGGGATGGAGAGGAATCAAGCTCACAAGATTAGCAACAATGGAGGAGAGAGAAAATGTGAGCAGAAAAACGTGCAACCAGCCCTTGGGGGAAGAAGGGGGCTATTTATAGCCTCCCCCAAAAACTAGCCGTTATGTGCAGAAATTGCACATAGCGGTACTACCGCTGGAGCAGCGGTACTACCGCCGATGATATCCGGGCGGTACCCCGGGTACCACAACACCCAGCTGCTACGGTACCTCAGAGAGGTACCGCTGCACTCCAGGCGAGCGGTACAACCGGTGGGCGGCCGGTACTACCGCCGGACCCCTTCGATTCAAATCTAAGGGTCACAGCGGTAGAACGTGGCAGCTACCGCCAGGGTACCGGAGGGATATGCAGTGCACAAAAAGGGTCTAGCGGTACCTCGGGCGGTACCACCAGCGGTAGTACCGCTGCCTGAAGACAATGGTACCTCCGCGGTACTACCGCCAGGGGTAGTAGCCATTGAGCATTAGTAGTTCCACTCCAGGAGGAGCGGTACTACCGCTGCCACAGCGGTACTACCGCCAGACAGAGATAAAAACTGCAGAAGCCTGAAACTCAATAACTTTTGCGTGGAAGCTCCGAATCGAGTGAATCCAATTTTGTTGGAAAGAGGACGACAAGAGCTTACACTACAAAAACTGAAAATATGAAAACAAGCAAAGGATATTGTGCGGAGGGATGGAATGGTGAGACCTTTCCAAGCGGATGAACCGGCAAAATCTCCAACACCGAAAACATACAAGCTTTTCATCAAGACTCCGTTTTCAATGATCTTGGGCTTGTTTCGAAGATAATCACAAGCCCTACAAGATCATGCATATACACATCATAGTCTATCATGTGAGGAGGAAATCATAAGGAGAGAGTTTGACCTCTCGTAGAAGAGACAAACCGGTAAAACCTCCGATATCAAAAACGCAAGAAGATATTCATGAGATCCGTTTTTGATGAACTAGAGCTTGGTATGGAGATAAACACAAGCTCTAAGTTCTCACATGGATAAAAGCCAAATAAGAACCAATAAAGATGATTGCATGGATGCAAAGGTTTGAGCTCTCCACGAACGATACGATCACGATACTCGGTCGAGAGCCCCTCTTGATAGTACGGCTATCTATCCTATAACCCGGTCTCTCACTAAACATAATGAGACCGGTAAAATAGAAACCCTATCAAGATCATACCTTTGCCTTGCGCTTAAACCACTTGAGGTCGATGAAGACGATCTTCATCTCCTCAAGGCAAACCACCTTTCTTGATTGCGCCTTGCTTGATGAAGATTCACATGACGCTCCCCCATACACCAAGATGGGGAAAGCACTCCTTCGGTATATCTTCACTTGGCCTTTCTCTCGATGACGAACACCTTGGCCTTGATCAACAAATGATCTTCTTCCCTAAACCTTGACTCCAACACATGGAGAACAAGCGAGACCTTGACTCCAACAAATGGAGACAAGCAAGCAAATGGACACCTACACATATAGCTCAATGCAAATATTAGTCCATAGAGATTGTCATTAATTACCAAAACCATGCATGGGATCAACCATGCACTTTCAATCTCCCCCATTTTGGTAATTGATGACAATCCCTTTTAAGAGGGTTTATATAAAGAATAAAGCAACCTTGCATGACAAACAAGCAAGGATGCAAAGCACATTAAAGGCAAATGCAACAAAAGCATAAAACCCAAATTCCCTTAAACCCTCTAAACTTCTCCCCCATTGGCATCGATTGCCGAAATGGGAAGAAAAATGTAGAGAGCCAATATAATATGAGTTCCTCTAACAAGGTGTGCATTTCTCAAGATATGAGTGAAATCAAATGCACTTATTCATTGACGAATAATTAGAGGAAATCAAATTATATTGAGGATCCAAAGATTGCAAAAAAAGGATGAAATCACTTTAAACATCTCCACCAAGGAGAAAAGCAATCAAAAAGATCCAAAGCGAGAGTTCTAAATAAAGCCGGAGAAGCTCCCCAATGTTCATGCACAAATAAGGAGTGCACAAATATGGTATCCTCACTCCCCCAAAATCATTTAGAACACTCAACAAGTGCAATTGTGCATAATGCAAAAGCAAATCATAGCACTTGCACCAAAGATGTGGTTGAGCCATAAAAAGATACCAATTTACAAAACTTCAACATAAGATAGGCCCAACCGAGATAAAAAGATCTTTTAAAGAAATGTATTCACAAGCTTAGGGATACCAATTGGAAACTAAAACCAATTGAAAATGCCAAAAGCTAGTGAGATAATTTAGCCAATCAAAATCAACATGCTTACCATGGTAGGCACTCATGAGACAAACTTAGAACCACCAAAGAATTATAGATGAAAAACAAGGTGGCTCAAAAGGAATAGGATACCGACTAAAAGGTGACCTCTCTCATATGTATAGGTTTCTAATTAGACGAACCACAAAGATATACATCGGCAAAGAAACATATACATACGAAATGGTTCGGGAAAAGGAGAACAAGGTACCCAAAAGGAAGTCATAAATATACACATGAGATTGTTGCTTAAAAGCATAGCACATAGCTCAAATTTATCTCATTATATATAAATGAACTTCAAATATATCAAATGCATCACACATATCACTAAGGGAACAAGAGATAGTGGAGATGCTTTGAGATAGGCAACAAGTATCACAAACAAATAATATCAATTGAAGAAAAGGTTTTTGCAAATTCATCACACATATCACAAAGATATATTAAGTGAAGGAAAAAGCCAAAACCACAACAATTGCATATAAAGGATTTCATGCCAAAAGGCAACCTACACAAGGTTGAGACTAGTAAAGGTATGCATGGGATAGATACTTGTTACCGAGATGACATTGGTGATGAAGATGATGAGAGTGGGTTTATCATCAAAGCTTGACCCCGACACTCACACGGTGAGAACACCTTCCTTATGAATGAGGCAAGCATCCAATGCATCTCCATTGTACCTAAAACACAATTAGAGTACAAAATGGTTCCCAAACTCATTGGGTCCCATAGTAGTTAGATCAACTACAATATATAGGAAACACTCCACATAAATATGTGCATATAGATATGAAATTGAATTTCATGCACATCTTAGCCGATTTAGGATTCGGTGGAGTATCCCCTATATATTGGAACTAGAAAGACTAGCATGCCATAAAATATATATACTAGTAAATATGCATGCATAGACTTACAAGAACCAAACGAGATACAATTTGGACAAAAACACCAAGTAAACCAAGAAGAGAGCACACCAAGGTGTGACACAAAAAGGTTGTCCAAATTATATCAAAATCCAAATCAACACATGATTGAGGAAAAAATCAAATCAACAAATGATTGATTCCATAACACATCAACACATGAGGTGTGATATCAAAAGGAATCAAATCAACACAACCAATGATCGATAAGACACCAATTGAAAAAAAAGATACCAATTAAAACAACAAATGTCAATTTAGGAGAAAAGATACCAAGAAGAGGGTGATACTTGACCGAAATCAAGTAAAGTGAAATAAGGCAAGAAGGTATCAAGACTCCCACAATAAATATTAATTGGAACAAATATCTAAGGAGGAGATATTAATTCCAATTAATACCAATTGAAGGTACCAACACAAGATAAAGAATCAAATGCCAATTGAAAGGATCAAAAATTGATAGATAGGTTAGTGTTCTAAATAAAAAGGAATGCTCCCCCAAGATTCATGCATTATCTTAGATATTTGCATTTGAATACAAAATGCATACACAAGGGATCATTACTCTCCATATTTTATTTACAACACTAAACACTACCAATTGAAAAAATAGGATCCATTCAAAAGGCAAGGAAGGCAATAGATAAAGCAAATTTAACGCAAGAGCCAATGCGAAGATGGTCTACACAATCCACCACAATTACTAGAAACACTTGTCATGGACAAGGAATATATAGAGATATTTCTCGGTGGTATAAAGAAAAGATGTACAAGACCAACTTCACCACAAACTAGCAAATGGCAAAAGATAGGAATTAAAACACCATTTTTAAAGAGGGTTGTTGGTAGTTTCAATTATTCGAATCAACCGGCAAAGCCATGATTAGAATAAAAGGAAACAAATGGTTTCTCACATAATATATGGAAATGCATATTTAGAGAAAAACCACACCAAGCAAACCCAAGCAAACAAGAACCAAAGGGTAACCACAAAGGAAAATTGGAACTTGTTTGAGTAAACATGCCACATAGGAAATGGATAATGTACAATATCAACTCTAAGTGGCAAACCTCAAATGTTCACATTTTTATGGGATTGTAATATGCACATAGCTTATTACTCCCCCATAATGTGATAACTTGTTTTATTTTTAAACAAGAGGCAAATAAGACCAACAAGAGAAATTAATGGACATTGTAGAATTTGAATTTCTCATGAATATGACACACCACATAGTGACTAGATAAGATGAAATATCAAAACTAGGTGGTGTGCTTCATGTACATACATTTTTAGGTTTGTGAGGTGCACTAAGCACATCACTCCCCCAAAATGGGATAGTCCATTAATATCTCAAAGAGCCAAATAAAATCCACACAAGATTCAAAAAGCTCAACACAAAGTTACACATATATGATACACAACTAACATACACCACCTTGATTAACAAGATAAGTAAGAAGGGAGCATATCACATACAAACACATGCTAGGAACAAAACTAACACATGCAAGGGAGCAAGCAACTTTCAATGAATATGTGAATTAAGTACAAGTTACCGCAAGGAGGAGCATTGGATATGAGATAGATATGTGGTAATCCAATTGACTTGGCTTGATGAGATAAAACCATGAAGATCCCTTAATTCTTCAAAAGTAGCCAAGTCACCAATGTCCTCCACTAAACACCTATTGATCAAGTTGAAGCTTGTTGGTCCCCAACCAAGTTGGGTCCTAAGAGGTTAGTCACAATACGCTTGGCAACCCAAATGGTGCGTTTCTTGACACCACTTTGAGCTCCTACATACTTGGCAAACACATTGCCAACTCTATCCTTCCCAAGAGAATACACATCATTAATTATGATAGGGTTGGATGGGGTACCGTTAGTGCATGAAGAAGCAAAATGACCTTTGCCACGGCAAAGGTAGCAACACCGACTCTTCTTCTTCTTAATAGGCTCCTCAACTTGAGGAGCAATAACTTGAGTCTTCTTGGGAGGTGGCCTTTGTTCAACTCGTGGTTGAGCACGAGATTGAACAAGAGGCCGCTTCCCTAGTTGCTTCTCACTAAGAGGCATCTTCTTCTTCATTGGGCAATCCCGAACATGGTGCCCTTCTAGCTTGCACTTGAAGCAAGTGATCTTGGCCGGATTCTTGATTTGAACTTGGCCCTTCTTATTCTCAACCTTGGACTTGTTCTTGATGTTGGAGTTGAATCCAAGTCCACTCTTGTCATTTGGGGATTGTTGCACACTCAACATGTTGTCAAGTGCCCTCTTCCCCTCATGACGCTTTTCCAAGCCTTTCTTCATAGAAGTGGCTTGGGCCTTGAGCTCTCCTCTTTTCTCTACATGGTTAGTGACAACACAAGTACTAGAGGAGGTAGATGCATCATTGTTAGAGCAACAAGGCAAAGCAAGTAGTTCATCACATGATGTACCAACATTTTTAGTGGATGAACTACTAGGACTAGCACATGGCGATATAGCATTTTTAATTAAAGTTGTGCTAATATCCACATGAGGCTCACTTGATGTTACCTTTGTAGTGATGGCCTCATGAGCTAACTTTAGACAAGCATAGGAAGCTAGAAGATCATCATTAGAGCTAGATAGCTTTTTATGACTTTCTTCCAACTCCCTATACTTGCTAGTTAGCAACTCAAGTTGAGCCCTTAGCTCAACATTCTCCTTCAAAGTAGATGCTTCACAAGAAATGGAGTTAGTAGCACAAGCATCATTAGCGTTAGAAATAGACGAAGGCATAACAAGTTCATCATTTTTAGATAGTTGAGTTTGAAGTTGATCATGAGACAAGATGAGGAGAGAGTGTTCACGTTCCAAAGCCTTTTGAGTTTTGTCACGTCTCTCTATATCCTCAATTAGTCTAGCATTGCCAACCCCAAATTCAACCTTTTCCTTTTTAAGCATTTTACATTTGGAAATGGCATGGTCACGTTCTTCAATAAGTTTAGCAATAATAGCATCGTGAGATTCCTCAATATTCTCAAGTTTCTCCTCAAGAGAAGCCCGAGTCTCTTGCTCTTCCTCAAGAGCATCTTCTAAAGTAGCCTTTTCCATCGCATCATCTCTTTCTATCTTACCCTTCTCTTCAAGGCTTGCTTTCAAGGCCTCAATAGTTTCCCCATGCTCAATAAGAGTGCTCATGATTTCAAAGAGGTTAGCTTGAGCACTATTATTGCTAGGAAGGGCTTTAAGAATCATTAGACCTTTATTTTGAAGCATAGCATTAACCTTTTCCACATCATCTTCTTCATCATTATTATCATCATCATTATCAGCATAGCATTAACTTTTTCTATTTAGGGGCTTGATAATTGCGGAATAAAACTAGGTGTTTAAATTAACAAGCCAACAACCTAATTACTAGGCTCACCTATGTGCACCAACAACTTATGCTAAGCAACAAGATAGAGATAAATGATCATCAATAATGAGCTCACTATCAAGGTTGCAAAACCTATCACTACTCACCATTACATTGGATTGTGGCTTACCACATTTTGGTGAAGTAGATGAAGATGAGAACTCGTCACGGCCGGAGGTGGAGGGAGAACAATCATCCTCAATAGAGTTGGACAAACCATATTTGTCTTGTAGCTTGGTCCAAAGCTCATGTGCATCTCGGAGAGGCATGATTGACTCGAAAACTACAACACTCATAAACTTGCAAAACTCGTTAGATGCTAGAGCATCTAGATATAAGTTTTTCTCATCCTCTAAAGTCGTACTTTCGTAGTCCTTTGGAGGAGAAAAACCTATATCTAAGATCCGCTCAATATCGGGGTCCAAGACCCGTAAGTGACTAAGCATATGAGTTTTCCAAACATTAAAATTTGTGCCATTGAATATAAACATGGAATTGTGCACTAATCCTCTAAACGACATCTTTACTCTCTAGGCGGTGAAGCCAAACAAGAGAGATGAGGCTCTGATACCAATTGAAAGAACAAGCTATGCCCGGATGTCGCCTAGAGGGGGGGGTGAATAGGCGATTAAAACTTTTTCTATTTAGGGCTTGATAATTGCGGAATAAAACTAGGTGTTTAAATTAACAAGCCAACAACCTAATTACTAGGCTCACCTATGTGCACCAACAACTTATGCTAATCAATTAAAGCAACAAGGAGATAGCAATATATGAACTTCAAGCACGAAGGCTATCACAATGTAAATTGCATAAGTAAAGCTCGGGTATAGAGATAACCGAGGCACGCGGAGACGAGGATGTATTCCCGAGTTCCTCCTTGTTAAGGGAGTACGTCTCGTTAGAGGGGTGTGAGCTCGCCACAAGAGGCCTACTCAAGATGCCACAAAGGCCTCACCCTATTCTCCGATGAACCTCACCCAAGGGATTGGTTCACCTTCCACTATCGGAATCCTTCGGGGCGGATTCCGGAGCCCTTTACAACTTCTCTTGGGGCACACACCCACAACTCAATTGGGGGCTCCCAAACTCGTGCCGAAGCTCCACAAGCGAAGACTTCGCGGCACCTCCAACCGTCTAGGGTACACAATGCACCCAAGAGGCAACAAGCTCTTGGGAACACAATGCACCCAAGAGTAACAAGCTCTTCAACGTCGATCTTCACGTATCACCGTGGAGGGAGCAACCCGATGCAACAAATGCAAAAGGCAAGAGCACACAAAGTGCTCAAATCCTTCACTCCCAAATTCCAACCAAAGCAACTAATGCTATGGAGGGAATAAGAGAGGAAGAACAAAGGGGATGAACACAAAGCAACCCCAAAATCTAGATCCACAAGTTTCCCTCACTTAGAGGGGATTTTGATTGGTGGAATGGTAGATCTAGATCTCCTCTCTTGAATCCCTAAGTTTGGGCAAGAATCATTGGAGGGATGGAGAGGAATCAAGCTCACAAGATTAGCAACAATGGAGGAGAGAGAAAATGTGAGCAGAAAAACGTGCAACCAGCCCTTGGGGGAAGAAGGGGGCTATTTATAGCCTCCCCCAAAAACTAGCCGTTATGTGCAGAAATTGCACATAGCGGTACTACCGCTGGAGCAGCGGTACTACCGCCGATGATATCCGGGCGGTACCCCGGGTACCACAACACCCAGCTGCTACGGTACCTCAGAGAGGTACCGCTGCACTCCAGGCGAGCGGTACAACCGGTGGGCGGCCGGTACTACCGCCGGACCCCTTCGATTCAAATCTAAGGGTCACAGCGGTAGAACGTGGCAGCTACCGCCAGGGTACCGGAGGGATATGCAGTGCACAAAAAGGGTCTAGCGGTACCTCGGGCGGTACCACCAGCGGTAGTACCGCTGCCTGAAGACAATGGTACCTCCGCGGTACTACCGCCAGGGGTAGTAGCCATTGAGCATTAGTAGTTCCACTCCAGGAGGAGCGGTACTACCGCTGCCACAGCGGTACTACCGCCAGACAGAGATAAAAACTGCAGAAGCCTGAAACTCAATAACTTTTGCGTGGAAGCTCCGAATCGAGTGAATCCAATTTTGTTGGAAAGAGGACGACAAGAGCTTACACTACAAAAACTGAAAATATGAAAACAAGCAAAGGATATTGTGCGGAGGGATGGAATGGTGAGACCTTTCCAAGCGGATGAACCGGCAAAATCTCCAACACCGAAAACATACAAGCTTTTCATCAAGACTCCGTTTTCAATGATCTTGGGCTTGTTTCGAAGATAATCACAAGCCCTACAAGATCATGCATATACACATCATAGTCTATCATGTGAGGAGGAAATCATAAGGAGAGAGTTTGACCTCTCGTAGAAGAGACAAACCGGTAAAACCTCCGATATCAAAAACGCAAGAAGATATTCATGAGATCCGTTTTTGATGAACTAGAGCTTGGTATGGAGATAAACACAAGCTCTAAGTTCTCACATGGATAAAAGCCAAATAAGAACCAATAAAGATGATTGCATGGATGCAAAGGTTTGAGCTCTCCACGAACGATACGATCACGATACTCGGTCGAGAGCCCCTCTTGATAGTACGGCTATCTATCCTATAACCCGGTCTCTCACTAAACATAATGAGACCGGTAAAATAGAAACCCTATCAAGATCATACCTTTGCCTTGCGCTTAAACCACTTGAGGTCGATGAAGACGATCTTCATCTCCTCAAGGCAAACCACCTTTCTTGATTGCGCCTTGCTTGATGAAGATTCACATGACGCTCCCCCATACACCAAGATGGGGAAAGCACTCCTTCGGTATATCTTCACTTGGCCTTTCTCTCGATGACGAACACCTTGGCCTTGATCAACAAATGATCTTCTTCCCTAAACCTTGACTCCAACACATGGAGAACAAGCGAGACCTTGACTCCAACAAATGGAGACAAGCAAGCAAATGGACACCTACACATATAGCTCAATGCAAATATTAGTCCATAGAGATTGTCATTAATTACCAAAACCATGCATGGGATCAACCATGCACTTTCATCTGTGCATTTGGTGAAGACCCTCCAACTTGTGGAGTGAGCTTCACCCTTGTAAAGTTTCTAGTTGTCAACCTCAACGGCAACATAGTGACAAGTGCCTCGCCACATTGGTGGTAAGACACAACAGAGATATGGTGTGCCATATCAAGGCTACTCGGTGTTTCACATTGGTGAACACCGCGCCGCTCCAACGGAGACTAGCTTCCATTGGGAAGTGAACTTCGGGATAATTCATCGTCTCCAAGTGCCTTGGTATTTCTATCCCGAGCTTCTTACTTATGCTATTTACTTTGTGATAGACATCGAGCTTAAGGTCATATATCTAGATATCACCTAGTTGATCATATTGTTTAGCATAAGTTGTTGGTGCACATAGGTAAACCTAGCTGATTTAGGTTTTGGCTTGATAAATTAAATGTTAGTTTTATTCCGCATTTATTCAAGCCTTAACCGTAATAATTTTAAATTGCCTATTCACCCCCCCTCTAGGCGACATCCGTGTCCTTTCAATTGGTATCAGAGCGGGTTCTCTCTTTATAGGGCTTCACGGCCTAGAGAGTAAAGATGTCGTCTAGTGGTTTAGTGCACAATGATTATTTAATATTCGATGGCACTAATTATAATGATTGGAGAAATCGCATGCTAGATTATTTTCGGGACATTGATCCATATATAGAGCAAATTCTAGATATGGGTTTTTCTCCTCTAGAGGATGAGGAAAATTCTTATCTAGATGATGGAGCTTCTAAAGTGATTTTCAAGTCTTTGAGTAATGCAGTTGCTTTGTCGATCTCTCCTTATCGGAATGGTCATGAGCTATGGACCAAGCTTCAAGACAAATATGGTGTATCCATGGATAGTGAGAATGATTGTTCTCCCTCCACCTCCGGGCGTAATGAGCTCTCAACTTCTTCTACCTCACCTACATGTGGCAAGCCACAATATAATGCAATGGTGAGTAGGAATAAATTTTGCAATAATGATAGTGAGCTTCTTTTAGATAATATTTCATCTCTATCTCATTGCAATGATTTATCTTTGGACTCAATCACATCTAGAACTATAAATGTTTCACATGCTTGTGTTAATAGTCCTTGCATATCTTCTAAATCATCAAGTAGTGATGATCATGACAATAATAATGATGATGAAGAAGATGATGCTTACTTTAATAAGAAAGGTCTAATGGTTCTTAATGCTCTTTCAAAGAATGAAAATGCTTTTGAGAACCTACATGAAATTATGAGCACCCTTATTGAATGAGGGCTTACTATTGAAAATTTGGAAGCTCGTGAAAATGAAAGTCTTAGCCGCGAACGTAATTATGCGGACATGATTGCGGATCTTGAGCAAGCTCTTGAAGAAATCCAAACCACCAAGAAATCTCTTGAGGAGACATTTACTCTAGAGTTATCTAAAGTAAATGAAACCCATGATAGAGCTCTCAAGGTGGCTAATGATTTTAAAATTAAAAATGATGAGCTTGTTGTTGAAATTGTTAGACTCCTTGAGGCTAATGTGAAATTTGAAAAGGATGTCAAGTCCTTGGAAGATTCTCTTGCACATCTCACTAAGTCTCATGATCAACTCCAAGCTCAATTATTAAAAGAGCTTCCTACTTGTTCTCCCATTGCTATTAATGTTGATGCTTGTGCTACTAACTCTATTTCTTGTAAAGCATCCATTTTAAAGGAGAATGTTGAGCTAAGGGCTCAACTTAAACTGCTAACTAGCAATTATGAGATATTGGAAGAAAGCCATGAGAAGCTCTCGAGCTCTCATGAGGATCTTCTAGTATCTCATGGTAAGCTAAAGTTAGCTCATGAGGCTATCGCTACCAAGGTAATATCTAGTGAGCCTCATGTGGACAATGGCACAACTACTACTAGAAATGCTATAATACCTGTGCTAGTCCTTGTAATTCTTCATCTCAACCTAGTGGGAAATCATATGTTGAATTACATTTCGTGCCTAGTTGCTCTAACAATGAAGCCTCAACTTCCACTAGTGCTTGTGTAGCTACTAACCTTGTAGGGAAGTCTAAAGAGCACGAGGTACAAGCCACATCTTTGAAGAAAGATGTGGAGAAGCGTCATAAAGGGAAGGCCACACTTGACAACATGTTGAGTGTGCAAAAATCCCCTAATGACAAGAGTGGACTTGGATTCAACTCCAATATCAAGAACAAGTCCAAGAGTAGCAATAAGAAGAGCCAAGAACAAGTCAATCATTCGGCCAAGATTGTTTGCTTCAAGTGCAAAGTTGAAGGGCACCATGTTAGGGATTGCCCAATGAAGAAGAAGCCTCTTAGTGAGAAGCAACTAGGGAAGCGGCCTATTGTTCAATCTCTTGCTCAACCTCGGGTTGAACAAAGGCCACCTCCTAAGAAGACTCAAGTCATTGCTCCTCAAGTTGAGGAGCCTATTAAGAAGAAAGAAAAGAGTCGATATTGCTACTTATGCCGTGAGAAGGGTCACTTGGCTTCTTCATGCACTAATGGTACTCTATCCAACCCCATAATAGTTGATGATGTTTATTCACTTAGGAAGGATAGGGTTGGCAATGTGTTTGCCAAATATGTGGGGACTCAAAGTGGTGTCAAGAAAAGAACCATTTGGGTTGCCAAGCTTATTGTGACTAACCTCTTAGGACCCAACTTGGTTGGGGACCAACAAGCTCAAACTTGATCAATAGGTTGTGATGGAGGACATTGGAGGCTTGGCTATCCTTGAAGAATTAAGGGATCTTCTGGACTATTATTTCCACAAGCCAAGTCATTTGGATTATATTGTCATATCTCATATTCAATGCTCCTTCTTGCGGTAACTTATATTTAAATTATATATATACATTGAAAGTTGCTTGCTACCTAGCATGTGTTAGTTTTGTTCCTAGAATGTGCTTGTATATGTTGTGCTTATTACTTACCTTGAGCAATCAAGTTTGTGTATGTTAATGTGCGCTCCATATATGTGTAAACTTTGTGTTGAGTCCTTATTGGATCTTGTGTTGATTTCAATGGGCTCTTTTGAGAGATTAATGGACTATCCCATTTTGGGGGAGTGATATGCTTTGTGCACTTCACTAACATAAAAATGTGTGTATATGAGTAACACCACCGAGTATTGATATATCAATATTATCTAGTAACTATGTGGTGTGTCATGCTCATGAGAAATTCAAATTCTATAACATCCATTAATTATCTCTAGTTGATTTTATTTGCCTCTTGCTTAGATAAAAAGAATTATCACATTATGGGGGAGTAATAAGCTATGTGCATATTACAATCCCATAAAATGCGAACATTCGAGGTTTTGCCACTTAGATTTGATATTGTCAATTATCATATTTCTATGTGGCATATTAGCTCGAACAAGTTCCAATTTGCTTTCTAGCTATCTTTTGGGTCTTGTTTGTGTGAGTTTGCTTGGTGTGGTTTTTCTCTAAAATGCATTTCCATACATTAGTTGAGAAACCATTTGTTCCATATTATTCTAACCATGGCATTGCCGGTTGGTTTGAATAGTTGGAACTACCAACAAACCTTATTAAAATATGGTGTTTATTTCTTATCCATTGCCATATGTTTTATATTGTGAGGATATTCTTGGATACATCTTATCATTGGGAAAATAATTCCAAACGGTCACTGTCCTTGGACAATCCATATTTATGTTTGTGATAGAATATTTTTGATTATCCTTACATTGGCATTGTCTTTTATTTGCCCCATCTCTTGCCAAAATATTTATTTTGACTCCCTTCGCCTTCCTTGCCTCTTGCATGGATCCTAAATTTCAAATCGGTAGTGTTTAGTGTTGTAAATAAAATATGAAGAGTAATGATCCCTTGTGCATGCATTTTGTATTCAAATGCAAATATCAAAATAATGCATGAATCTTGGGGGAGCATTCCTTTTTATTTAGAACACTATCCTATCTATCAATATTTGATCCTTTCAATTGGCATTTGATTTCTATCGTATGTATTTATGAAAGACAAATCTTTTTCTCTTGATGCTTTGTGCCATCATGAAAAGTGTAAAGGGTGCTTGGTTTATTTAGTGTAACCTTGCTCTCTCTTGGGAGTCTTGCTTTCTCATTTCTCGTTTTATGTTTATCCTATAGAATGAGAAAACCCTTTGAGCATGTCTCTTTCTTTTATCCTATATGATCATTGGCCTTGCCTAGGTACCTTCAATTGGTATTAATTGGAATTTAATATCTTCTTCATAGATATTTGTTTCAATTAATATTTATTGTGAGAATTTTGATACCTTATTACTTTACTTGACTTTACTTGATTCCGGTCGAGTATTATCCTCTTCTTGGTATCTTGTCTCCTAGTTGGTATCTTATTTTTCAATTAGTGTCTTATCTATCATGTGTTGTTTGATTTGACTCCTATTGATATCACACTTCATGTGTTGATGTGTTTTGGAATCAATCATATGTTGATTTGATTTTTCCTCAATCATGTGTTGATTTGGATTTTGATATAATTTGGACAACCTTTTTGTGTCACACTTTGGTGTGCTCTCTTCTTGGTTTACTTAGTGTTTTGTCCAAATTGTATCTCATTTGGTTCTTGTAAGTCCATGCATGCATATTTACTAGTATATTTATTTTATGGCATGTTAGTCCTTCTTGATCCAATATATAGGGGAGACTCCACCAAATCCTAAATCGGCTAAGATGTGCATGAAATTCAATTTCATATCTATATGCAAATATCTATGTGGAGTGTTTCCTATGTATTGTAGTGTATCTAACTACTATGGAAACCAATGAGTTTGGGAACCATGTTGTACTTGAATTTTGTTTTAGGTACAATGGAGATGCATTGGATGCTTGCCTCATTCATAAGGAAGGTGTTCTCACCATGTGATTATTGGAGTCAAGCTTTGATGATAAACAAACATTCTCATCTTCATCATCACCAATACTATTTCGGTAACAAGTATCTATCCCGTGCATATTTTTCTTGTATTCAACCTTGTGTAGGTTGCCCCTTGGCATGAAAACTTTAAATGTGCAATTGTTGTGGTAGTGGCTTATTTCCTTCACTTGGTATATCTTTGTGATGAAATTGCAAAAACCTCCTTCAAATTGGAATTATTTCCTTGTGATACTTGTTGCCTATCTCAAAGCATTTTCACTATCTCTTGTTCCCTTAGTGATATGTGTGATGCATTTGATGTGTTTGAAGTTCATTTATATACAATGAGATAAATTTGAGCTATGTGCTATGCTTTTAAGCAATAATCTCTTTTGTATATTTATGACTTCCCTTTTGGATACCATGGTTTCGACTTTATCAACCATCTCATATGTGCAAGTTCCTTTGTGGATGTATATCATCAATGATTTGTCTACTTAGAAACCTATACATATGAGAGAGGTCACTTTTTAGTTAGTATCCTAATTCTTTTGAGCTACCTTGCTTTTATCTATAATTCTTTGGTGGCTCCAAAATTGTCTCATGAGTGCTTGTCTCATTTTTATTGGTATCTTTGCGCACTCAAGTTCTAGTAAAGATCTTTGACTTCATGCTTATCATGGTGAGCATGTTAATTTTTATTGGCTAAATGCTCTCACTAGCTTTAGGCATTTTCAATTGGTTTTAGTTTCCAATTGGTATCCCTAAGCTTGTGAACATACTCATTTAAAGATCTTCCTTTTATCTCGGTTGGGCCTATCCTATGTTGTTTTTTTTATTGGTATCCTTGAGGTTGTGAACATATTATTCTTGAAAAATCTTCTTTATAAAGTTGTGTGTGACAATACTTGATATATAACTTATTTCCATTTGGTTAAGACTATGTGTCTTACCAAATTAATTGTCTTGTCACACACACACACTCTTGGTTGGACCTTTCTTGATAGTTTCTTTTAATAGGTATCCCCTTATGGCTCAACCACATCTTTAGTGCAAGTGCTTTGGTTTGCTTTAATTTTTACATCCTTGCACTTGGTGAGTGTTCTAGATGATTTTGGGGGAGTAAGGATTCCATATTTGTGCACTTCTCAATAGTGTATGAACATTGGGGAGCTTCTCTAATTTTATTTAGAACTCTCGGTTTGGATCTTCTTGATTGCTTTTCTCCTTGGTGGAGATGTTTAGAATGATTTCATCCTTTTGCAATCTTTGGATCCTCAATATAGTTTGATTTCCTCTACTATTCGTCAATGGATATGTGCATTTGATTTCACTCCTATCCTGAGAAATGCATACCTTGTGGAGGAACTCATATTATATTGGCCTTCTAAATTTTTCTTCCCATTTCGGCAATCGATGCCAATGGGGGAGAAGTTTTAGAGGGTTTAAGGGAACTTGGTCTTATGCTTTCGTTTGATTCTTAAGCATTTGCCTCTCATGCTCATGCATCCTTGTCTTGCAAGGTTGCTTAATTCATTATATAAACCCTCTCAGAAGGGATTGTCATCAATTACCAAAATGGGGGAGATTGAAAGAGCATGGTTTCCCCCATGTGTTGTTTTGGTAATTAATGACAATCTTTATGGACTAATGTGTGCTTTGAGTTATATGTGCAGTGTTGGTCCATAAGGAATGCTTGGACTCCATATGTTGGAGTCAAGTCTAAAAGAAGAAGATCATTTGTTGATCAAGGCCAAAGTGTTTCTCCATGAGCATGAATCAAGAGGAAGATTCTATGTTGCCCATGGAGGATGGCGTCACGTGGTGATCGTCATCGAGATAAAGACCAAGTGAAGATATGTCGAAGAGTGTCTCTCCCATCTTGGTGTATGGGGAGCAATATGCGAGTCTTCACCAAGCGGAGCACAATCAAGAAAGGTGATCCACTTGAGAGTAGATCAAGATCGTCATCGTCTAGCTCAAGTGGAATGCGCAAGGCAAAGGTATGATCTTGATAGGGTTTCTATTTTACCGGTCTCGCGGTGTTGTTGGGAGACCGGGTTTGTTAGATAGGTAAGCGTACTATCAAGAGGGGCTCTCAAGTGAGCTTTAGCGTATCGGACGTAGAGAGCTCAAACCTTTGCATCCTTGGCATCATCTTTATTGGTTCCTATTTGGCTCTTATCGTGGTGTGGTATTGGTGCTTGTCGTGCTCGTCATGACAAGCCCAAGGTCACCGAAAACGGTTCTCATATGTGTTCCCTATTGAGTTTTCGGTGTTGGAGATTTTGTCGGTCCATCTATGCGGAAGGTTTCACACTTCTATTTATTAGCAAAATCTCCCTTGCTTGGTTTCAATATTCTCACATGGTATTGGGTAGCATTTGTCGTCCACTTTCCAACAAAGTTGGTTTCGTGTCATTCGGACTTCATTTGCAAAAGATATGGTTTTCCGGTTTTTAATAGAAAGGTTTTACCTCTCATCATTTGGTTGTACCATATCTTGTTGAACAATGATGTTTCTATGTATATTCTTGTTGTGCTCGTTGTGACGATTCCAACGAGTCCAAGATTACCGAAAATGGAGTTCGTATGTGGAAGATATTACGTTTTCGGTATCGGAAGTTTTTTAGACAAAATATTAAAAAGGAAAAAGAAAAAGGGGGGGGGGCTGTCGGCCTCACCTCCGGCCTGGGCCGGCTCCCAGGCCGGCCCGTTCGGGCGCCACCCCGGCCCCCATGCCGGCCTCGTCCAGTTTCCCGGCCGGACCCCTCGGGTGGGCCTCCGGCCTCCGCGCTGGCCTGGGCCGGTTCCCCGGCCGGCCCACCCGGGTGGCCTCGCCCGACCCTTCGCTGCCCCGGCCTCGCTGCCGGCCTGGGCCGGCTCCCAGGCCGGCCTGCTCGGGTGGCTGTCCGGCTCCCCTGCCGGCCTGGGCCGGCTGCCAGGCCGGCCCGATGGCTGGGCAGTTCTCTGTCTTTCCTTTTTCACCTTTTCCTTTCCCAACGGTTATATTTTCGGGGCCCCTATTTAAGGGGCTTCTTCCCCAAAATATTCTATGACCTTTTTGCCAACCTCTTGAGCTATTCTCTCCTCCATTGTTGACCTTCTCAAGCTTGGCTTTCTCTCAATCTCTCCGATAGTTCTTGCTACTTTTTGAGGGAAAAGAGAGAGGAGATCTAGATCCTTGTTTCCACCGGTTAATTTCTCCTCTAAGTGAGGGGAACACTTTGGATCTAGATCTTTGGAGTTTCTTTGTGTTTCTCCTTGTTTCTTCCTCTTTAATCCCTCCCAAGCATTAGTTGCTTTGGTGGGATTCGGGTTGGAAGAACTTGATCACTTAGTGTGTTCTTGCCATTGCATTAGTTGCATCGGTTTGAGTTCTCCACGGTGATTCGTGGAAAGTGAAGTTGAGAAGCTTGTTACTCTTGGGTACTTTGGTGCCCTAGAGCTTGTTCCTCTAGGGCACGTTGGTACCCTAGGCGGTTGTTGTTTTCTCGGAGTCTTGGTGGCTCACGGGATTTGTTGGGAGCCTCCAATTGTGGAGTGTGGCTCAACCTTGTTAGCTTCGGAGCTTTGGTAGCTATGAAGACATTGCCGGGAGCCACCAATTGAGTTGTGGTGTGTGCCTCGGCCTTGGGCATCGAGTCTTGGTGGCTCGGTGCATTTGGTGAAGACCCTCCAACTTGTGGAGTGAGCTTCACCCTTGTAAAGTTTCTAGTTGTCAACCTCAACGGCAACATAGTGACAAGTGCCTCGCCACATTGGTGGTAAGACACAACGGAGATACGGTGTGCCATATCAAGGCTACTCGGTGTTTCACATTGGTGAACACCGCGCCGCTCCAACGGAGACTAGCTTCCATTGGGAAGTGAACTTCGGGATAAATCATCGTCTCCAAGTGCCTCGGTATTTCTATCCCGAGCTTCTTACTTATGCTATTTACTTTGTGATAGACATCGAGCTTAAAGTCATATATCTAGCTATCACCTAGTTGATCATATTGTTTAGCATAAGTTGTTGGTGCACATAGGTAAACCTATCTGATTTAGGTTTTGGCTTGATAAATTAAACGTTAGTTTTATTCCGCATTTATTCAAGCCTTAACCGTAATAATTTTAAATCGCCTATTCACCCCCCCTCTAGGCGACATCTGTGTCCTTTCACTCGGGAATACATCCTTGTCTCCGCGTGCTTCTACTTTCGGTTATCTCTTTCCCTTAGTTGTCTTTACTTGTATCGCTAATTGCCTAGTTGTTTCTTTCGTTGTCTTTACTTTCGGTTATCTCTTTCCCTTAGTTGTCTCCGCGTGCTTCTATTTTAAGACTAGTCGAAAAAGCATTAAAAATTGGTGTAGCACCTATTCACCCCCCCTCTAGGTGCCCATACGATCCTTTCACCATGACTGGTGTATCCAGAGCACAACTTGGCAAGCTGCTACCTACACCAATGAAATCTCTAAAAACATACATTTTATTCACCTTCATTTTTAGGAATCGTTCGAATTCTATAACTTGTTCAACTTACTTCTAAAATCGTTCAAAACCCTAGGATCCATTCGACTTTTTTTTTCGTTCACCACCATTTTATCTGTTCAAAAAATAGTTTCTGTGTCACTGGCCTTTTTCGTTCATCTGTAAAAATTGATCAAAAATAATTCTTGTTATATACTTTTTCTGTTCACTTTTTAAAAATCGTTCAAAATTAATTTCGTTCACTAGCCTTTTTTTTAATTTAAAATTGTTTCAAAATTAATTTCGTTCACCGACTTTTTCGTTCACTATTTTAAGAATCGTTTAAAATCAATTTTGTTTTAACGTACTCCTTTCTGTTGACTTTTAAAATCATTCAGAAATAGTTTGTATTTATTGTTTTTTTTTGTCCACCTTAAAAAATTCTTTTATAGACCATTTTTCTGTTCACTTTTTAAAAATTGTTCAAAATTAATTTCGCTCACCGACCTTTTTCTGTTCGTTTTTTAAATTGTTTCAAAATTATTTTCGTTCAGAGGCCTTTGTCGTTCATGTTTAAATATCGTTCATGATCAATTTCGTTTTTACCGGACTCTTTTCTGTTCACTTTAAAAATTGTTTAGAAATAGTTTGTTCACTCGCTTTTTTCGTTCACCCTTAAAATCATTGAGAAACAATTTTCCGTTCACTGTCCTTTTTTCTATTCAATTTTAAAATCATATAAAAATATTTTTTGTTTACCGCAACTGTTGTTATCTCTTTTTTGTTCACCTTTTTAAAATTTGTTCAAAACACATATTCCATCATCGGCTTTTTTCTCATTTAGTTTAAAAATCGTTCAAGTTTTACCGGATTTTTTTTCAATTCAATTTTAAAATCGTTCAGAAATAGTTTCTCTTCACTCACCTTTTTCTTTCCCATTTTAAAAAAAATCAAAAATATTTTTGTTTACATAATTCTTTCTGTTCACTTTTTTTATAAAATCGTTCAAATTAGTTTCGTTCATGGGACTTTTTTCTGTTCAATTTTAAAATCATTCAAAATTAATTTCGTTCTTAGGGCTTTCTTTGTTCACCATTAAAAATCGTTCAAAAATCAATTTTTGTTTTATCTGAATTTTGTTGTTCTCTTTAAAATTGTTCAAAATAGTTTCTGTTCAATGGCCTTTTTCGTTCATCTATTAAAATTAATCAAAAATAATTTTCCTTATAGATTTTTTTTCTATGCACTTATTAAAAATCGTTTAACATTAATTTTGTCCACCTGCCTTTTTCTATTCAATTTTAAAATTGTTTCAAAATTAATTTCGTTCATCGGCCTTTTTCATTCACTTTTTAAAAAATCGTTCAAAATCAATTTTGTTTTACCGTACACTTTTATGTTCTCTTTTAAAATCGATGAGAAATAGTTTCTGTTTACTGGATTTTTTCGTTCACCTTTGAAAATTGTTCAAAAATAATTTTCATTTGTAGACTATTTTCCGTTCACTTTTAAAATTTGTTGAAAATTAATTTTGTTCACTGGTCTTTTTCTGTTTATTTTTAAAATTGTTTCTAAATTAATATCGTTCATCGGCCTTTTTCATTCACTTTTTTTAAAACCGTTTGACATCAATTTTGTTTAACTGGACTCATTTATGTTCACTTGAAAAATTGTTTAGAAATAGTTTATGTTCACTGCCTTTTTTCGTTCACCTTTATAATTGTTCAGAATCAATTTTTCGTTCACTGACCTTTTTTATTTTCAATTTTAGAATCAATGTTTGAAAATCCGTTCAAAAAAATTATGTATTTGAACAAAATTTTAAATATAAATGTTTTCTATTATTTGAAAGACTTTTAAATAAAATATTTATCTTATTTGAATGATTTTAAAAAATGAACAATTATGTTATTTGAACGAAATTTCAATACAACATTTATCTTATTTGAACAAATTTCCAAACATGAACAATTATGTTATTTGGATGGATTTTCAATAAAACATTTATCTTATTTGAACGAATTTCAGAACATGAACAATTATGTTATTTGAACGAATTTTTAATAAAACATTTATCTAATTTGAACGATTTTACAAACATGAACAATTATGTTATTTGAACGGATTTTCAATAAAACATTTATCTTATTTGAACGAATTTTAAAACATAAACAATTATGTTATTTGAACAAATTTTCAATAAAATATTTATCTTATTTGAACGATTTTCCAAACATGAACAATTATGTTATTTGAACGGATTTTCAAAACATGAATAATTGTGTTATTTAAACGAATTTTCAATAAAACATTTATTTTATTTGAATAAATTTTCAAATATAAACATTTTTATGTTATTGAATTTTTAAGAACATTTATGTTATTTAAAATAAAGAAACCTACTCAATTTTTTCACAACATAAACATTTATTTAAAATAAAACTAAAAAGGATAAAAGACAAAAACGAAAATAGAAAAATAAAAATTTAAAAAAGAAAAAAGAAAAATGCAAAGAAGAAAAACGAAAAAAATATAAACAGAAAAACGAAAAAATAAAAGAAAAAAGAAAAACGAAAAAATAAAAAGAAACAGAAAACCGAAAAAAAAGAAAGAATAAAGAAACAGAAGAAAAAACATAGAAAAAGAAAAAAACACCACAGCGCTATTGAGCCGGCCCAATATGATTCAGGGGGTGCGCGGAGGTTCGTATGCGCGGAGCATAGGGTTTGCCGGAGCGAGCTCCTCCTGCCGCAAAGACCGGCAAATAGGAGCACCGCTCGGTATCGCCCGAGGTCCCTCATGCTGTACTTTTATGGGCTCACTCCAGATGGATCGAGCCTTATATGGGCCAGATTTAGTGGGGAGCCCACTCGTCTTCTTCCTCCTGCAGCCTCAACCGGCTAGGGTTTTGCGGCGCACCGTCCTCGTTGTCATCGTAGCCATGGACGGGACGGCGGGGACGCCGACCTCGCCTCAGGAGCAGCAGCCTAATGGAGATGGGCGATACGGCGTGCTCCTGTACTACAAGTACGCCGAGGTTCCCGACGCCCCCGCGCTCGCGGCCTTCTACGAGGCCCGCTGCCGTGCTCTCGCCCTCGTCGGCCGCGTCCGCGTCGGCCCCGACGGAGTTAACGCCACGGTGAGCAGCCCCGCCCTCCCTATCCCCCCCTGCTCAACAGCTCAAGGCGGCGGTTCCGGTTCTTGTGGATTCGTTCCTGTATGTGCTATTGAGTTTTGGAATTCGCTTTGACATTGTGTCCTGATAGCTCGGAGGGAGGATGGCGGCTCTGGAGAAGCACATTGATGAGATAAGCTCGAACAGTCTGTTCGACGGAACCGACTTCAAACTGGCCTCATGCGAGGACCCTGTCGACGAGAGGGTCACCCGGGAGTGCGGCTTCACATCGCTCTCCGTTCGGCTCGTCAAGGTTCGCTTCTCCCCGACATGACAACTGATCTCGCCATTTATGAGCTCGTGTAGCACCGTGAAGTCTCGTCGATTTCATTGTGCCTGTCTTATGTTGTTGTTCGAATTGGCAGGAGCTGGTTACACTTTGTTCCAACCCGTCGTTGACAACCCCGGAGATCTCATTTGCCGGGAGACATTTATCGGCAGCTGAGTTCCACTCGGTGCTTCAGAGTATAGGTGGGTTGATTCTCAAACTGAAGCTTGTGGCCTTTGGCTGTCTGTGTAATCTACTCTCTGGTTAGGAGTGATATCATTTTTTGCCTGAGAGGTCAATGCTAAGTTGGACTACTCTTATAACAGGAACTAGTTCAGATTCTGAGGCACATACGGAGAAGAATGACGTGGTTGTTTTGGATGCAAGGAATCTGTACGAGACACGGATTGGCAAGTTCCATGTACCAAATGTGGAGACACTAAATCCTGAAATCAGACAATACAGTGACTTGCCATTGTGGATAGACGAGCATACTGAGAAGCTACGCGGTAAATCAATTATGATGTATGTGTGACCAAATTCTTTAGAATTAGACATTGCATTATTTGTTTATGCAAGACATTTAGCAAGCAATTTATCGAACTACCTTGTTGGTATTTTCAGGTACTGCACAGGAGGTATACGCTGTGAGATGGCTTCAGCTTATATCCGCTCCAAAGGTGAAGGCTTTGAGAATGTTTTTCAGGTAATCTTCGCCCTCTGATTCAAATTTTGACATTTCGGACATCTGTAGTCTTGACCATGTTCTGTAGTTTGCATTATGTATGATAATTTCTTGTTATGTATGTCTTAGTTGTACGGCGGCATCCAGAGATATTTGGAGCAATTTCCAGATGGTGGATATTTTGATGGAAAGAATTTTGTATTTGACCACAGGTTCGTACCTTACATGTGTGCTTGAACCCTCGAGCTATTCCCTTTAGTATGAACCCTCGAGCTATTCCCTTTAGTAGTTCCTCAGGCCCCTGACTTGTTTCAGTATGGTTTAACAGAATCTCTGTGGGAAGCCTGAAAGACAATGTACTTGGAACTTGTTTGATATGTGGTTCTACCTATGACGACTACTCGTCGAGGTGCCGGTGCAACCACTGCAGAATGTTGGTCCTAGTGTGCTCCACATGTCAGGTATCTATGTTATATGTTATATTGCCATTTTGGAAAATTTGCTGCTAATTGGCACCTTAACATCATTCCTTGATGGCTGCTTCATGCAATAGTGTCTGTCTGCTAAATCTTCTCATTTCTTCTATAGGATTCTAATAAGGAGTATGTATGCGAGCTATGTCTAAGAAACGCAAAACCATGCGGTCAAATATCTGTAAGGCAAGACTCCCAAACAGAGTCAGAGCTATCTGAAGCTTCCACCTTTGGAAAGCCATCCATAAGCAACAAAGTTTCAACCTCTAAAGCTCCTATGAGTAATGGTAAGGTCTGTATCAGTTTAACTTTGCACTGTATCGATATCTGGCTATTTGTGATCTCGTCAACTATGCCCACGCTATATGTCTATGCATGCTACATAGGTTGAAATAAAGCAGTGGGCTTAAACAAGTAAGATGAATGCACATTTAGTGTGTTTTTTGAGGAGAAATGTTTGGTACCTATGATGTCAAAATTAACTTCACATCTCATAAGATATGTTCATCATTTCTGAAGATTGTCTTCTTATTAAGGTTGAAGTAAGCATATCTCGTGCTACTAACTTACAAAATTGAAGTTATAATCTCCTCCAGGAGTCCAGGCATATGCTCCTTACCAGCAGTTTGAGGAGTCTATTTTGGTTCCAAATAAAGCATTTGTGTTTTTCTGTTCATTTCGTGTGAATTAATAATGGTATAGTTTATTTAAATAGAAAATTTTCTTATCTTGAGGTCAACCTTCCTCTAACTTGCGGAAATAATGTACCAGGTAGTGAGCAGCTGAAGAAGTTGAGGATCCTGTGCTTGCATGGTTTCCGTCAGAACGCATCAAATTTTAAGGGCAGAACATCGGCACTTGCCAAAAAGCTCAAGCACATTGCTGAGCTTGTCTTCATAGATGCTCCTCATGAGCTTTCATTTGTATACCAGCCAAATCCAGATCCCTGCTCCGACAAACCCTCACCTCCGTCTTTTACAGCGAGAACAAAATTTGCGTGGCTGGTTTCTCCTAACACGAGTTGCCACACGGAGCAAGAGTGGAAGATTGCAGACGGACCGTTTGACCCTCTTCAGTATGAGCAGCAAACCGAGGGCTTAGAGGAATCATATACATACCTTGAGAACACAATTGCTCAGAGTGGGAACTTCGACGGCGTTCTTGGTTTCTCCCAGGGCGCAGCAATGGCTGCCTTACTGTGCAGACTGCAGCAGAAGAGTTGCGGTTCCCCGATGTTCAGATTTGGGATATTCTGCTCTGGATATCCAGCACCTGTCGGTGATTTCGACAGCGAGCCAATCAGGCTCCCCTCGCTGCATTGCTTCGGCAGCGGTGAAGGTCATGACAGGCAGATCACGAGCAGGGCAAGCACCGAGCTGGCTTCCATGTTTGAGGAGGACCGGCGCACCATTGTTGAGCATGACATGGGGCATATCATTCCTACTCGGCCACCCTACATTGACCGGATTAAGGAATTTCTGTGCAAATTCATATGAAATGTTTGGGAAATAGGCGATGTGCTTTGTTGTAACTCTGTACCTGCTTCGATGTATCTCTCTCTTTGTGTACGAGATGAGTTGCGGATGGTGCAAAATAGTTGCTGTCCTGCGTACGGCACAGTAAAGTTAGGATTGGTCCAAGATTAATCTGTTGTACTAGTGTCTGTGCAAATTTTTGTAGTACCTGCTCCTGTGAATGATTTAAGGAGCGATCTCACAAACAATATTTCTTGGTTGGTATTCACAGTTGTCCAATGATGATCTTCTCGCCCCTTTTATGTTTGTTATCACTCAAATCTCAGTGATCAGATTTGATGGTGTTTAGCGTTGGCTTGGAAAGATTTAGGAAACAGCAAACTGAAATATTTAATCATTGTCTAATAAAGTTTGTTGACCAGATTTAGGAAACAGCAAACTGAAATATTTAATCATTGTCTAATAAAGTTTGTTGACCTTCAGAAGCAAACAACCTGGATCATATGGAGAACCTTTCGGTTGAAATTTTCTGATGTTCAAAACATCTCAGTGAACACCAAAACCCTAAGAGCATCTCCACCAGGGCCGCTAAAAGCATCTCCAATGACCACATTGTCAAGCGCGTCATGAAGATCTCCCGTGCCAACATGGAGAGGAGGCCGAGCGGCAGGCTTTTGCGGCGCTGGTAACCAAGAGGGAGGCAGACGCTGCAGCTTGTGAGGTTGCCCACCTTGGGAGGCCCACCGCCCGCAGGAAGGCGATGCTTGACTCAGCGAGCCCTCTTCCGACGTGGACGTAGACCTGGATTAGGTTTAAATTTAAATATCGTTGTAATATCTCTAAATTTTAATAAAAATTGAGTCTTTTACTTAAATTTAAGAGTGTTTGAATTTTTCTTTAAACTTTCGGGGACGCCACTGCGCAGCCCCATTGAACCAGGACATCTGTCCGACACCCCGATAGCGAACACATTTTTCTGAAGGCTCATGATCTAACCTTGAAATCGTCATCGGCTTATCGCCGCTAGAAGTATTTTGACATCTTGACGAGGAGGACCTGGAAGAGCTAGAGCGGTTTGAACATGGATTGAACAATGCTTTACGATTGGTGACGGATACTGACATCTTTCATGTTCCCTTTTGGACGGCCAGGATCACTGCAGATCCCATGTTAGGGTCTCCGGGGAAAGAGGCAAGGTCAGAGTCACAGGGGAGAAGAATCAGGAGAAGGGAGGGGGTTTAAGGGAGGCGGCCATGGCGACGGCGGCGCGGTTCTTGCGAAGGACGCTGCGAGCAAGCGAGGTACGCAGACCAAAGCCAACTAATTCCCTGTCACCGCCGAGGAGAAGCTCTTTCCCCTAGTCTTTCTTAGGTTTCCCCTTTGTGACTGCTGCTCCTTCCGTGATTCGTTCTTGGCTCCTCCGGAGGCTGGATCCCCTCGACCGTTTCCTTGTAACGAGATTTGTTCTAGTTATATATGTATATGTACTAGTGTTTAGCATCGTGTGCTCACCTTAATCGCTGGTTCTATCTGTCCGGGCTTGAAAGCAGCTGATGGTACACTCTTGGGCTTTTAAGCTTTGCTCAGGATTGGATTTGGGGTAGCTTAAAGTAAGAACGGACTAGCTTGGGTGTACCAGTAGCCAGTAATGTATTCGTATTTCAATACCAAAGGGGAGGGCGGAGGGGAACCTTTTTGCCCAATCTGTTCCTGCCCTCGATTTCTTGATGGCTACTACATGCGTGCCTTCGCGTCAATTGAATAATGTTTCCGAAGGAAATCCATTGTGCCTATAAGAACATTTCAGTTTTTTTTTTTCTGAAATACGATTCAATGCATCTAAGGGCTGGTGCTTCCGTATCTTTATATATTTTCAAATGTTAGATTCTGATTCAGTGCGTTCTTTCAATGTTGCATGCAGCCAGCGTCTAGGTTGTTATCTACCTCTTACAGAAGTATAGTAGGGCGCGCTGCTTACACTACAGGAGGAATAATCGATGTTGGCCAACCAACACCCAAATCTCATCCTGAGGTAAACCTTCTTTTAGGCCTGGTTTGTGGTTGCTGAACTGTGCTGTGATGAACTTTCTTTATAATCTGTTTTGGAAAAGTAGCCATGAAAGAAAGCTGGTTAAACAAACAGTAAAATAGGCAAAGCTGGTTGAGAAAAGGGGATTATCATAGTCCACCGCAAGGCCAAACACAGCCTTACTGGATCGGTGCTGCATTTGCTGGTTTCAAATTTTATTTATAGGCATGGCAACATTTTAATCTCTGTCTACTTTTGTAGTTAGACCATGTTAGTACTCACCCAGTGTTTGTCTGGTGAGGTAGGTGGAGGCTGTTTCTTCTAGATTTTTTGTCGGCCCCCATCCAGATGTTGTAGTAACGTTGTCTGTTTAGCTAGTAATTCTTTTCCTTTTTCCATACTTGGACCCTGCAACGAATTTTGTACATTTATTTGTTGCCTTGGGTTAAATGATAATGCTCATCTCGTTATGAAAAAAAAATCAGTCTATAAGAGTTTTACACATCTATTATTGTCATCATTTTTCAAACACTCTAATTAGGATATTACCATTGTGTAGCCATGGTGTTCCTAGATCAAGACATGGCCAGACAGCATATTCGTTTCAAGATTAAGTCTGTCAATACCATGGAAGGTTGTGACTCTTTTTACCTGAATTTACCCGATTATCTAAAAAGTCTTAAGCTGAATTCACCCAAAGTTCCAAACTACTGTGCGTATATCAAATAAACTAATTAGTTTGGCTTATGAGTATAAGCTTTAATAGTCTGTGTACAGAAGCCTTATTAGGCCAAACAGGCCATGCTTATTTTCTTCACATTCCTGTGCTATTTCTGATGCATTTAAATTTTTTTATTTTCTGGTTGTCAAAATGTTTCTCTTCATTCTCTCTTAAATATTGTAATACGATGAACCAGTTATTAGCTGATGAGGAGATTACTCCAGGCATCACAAGTGAGGAGTACATATCTAGAAGAAAAAGGCTGCTGGATGTTTTACCAGAGAAGAGTCTGGCCATTATTGCATCTGCAGATCAGCAGATGATGACTGATGTAGTGCCATACTCATTCAGACAGAATGGTGATTACCTGTACATTACAGGTTGTATACAACCCGGTGGTGTAGCAGTTTTGAGTAAGGAAGCTGGTTTATGTATGTTCATGCCAGATAAACGTAAGGAGGTAATGATGACCCGTTAGCCTGTTACCTCATACCTTTCCTAACTAAGCCAAACCATTCTTACGAGTGTGGTTTGTTTCCAGGATGTAGTTTGGGAAGGTCAGACTGCTGGAGTAGAAGCAGCTGTGGATTTCTTCAAGGCAGATAAAGCATTTCCACTTAGTGAGATGAAAAAGGTAGCTCTCATGTTTTCATGTTTTTGATTCATCACTCCTGAGCATTAACTATTACTTCCTCCGTTCCGAATTATAAGATGTTTTGGATATTTCAATTTGGACTACATACGGACTGAAATGAGTGAGTAAATACACGAAAACACATCTATTTACATCTGAACCTGAAAAAAGGTAGAACATCTTATAATTTGGAACGGAGGGAGTACCTTCTAATTGCTACTTGCCCCCAACTACTTCCTCCAGTCAAGATATATTATCATTTGCGAATGCACATAGTCAAACTCTTGAACTGAGATATCGGTGTATCTGTATGGATATTGATATTAAACATATGAAAATGATATTTGTATATTATGCTAAAAAAATGCTTTAGTATTTAGCATTAGCAAATTAGTGGTCAAGGTTTCATTTGGAGAGCATAGCGATTTCCAAGACGACGCCCTTTCTGTGATCAGAGAGAGTACTTTCTTAGTTGCTGATTACAGTATGCTTCTCAATTGACGTAATTTTTATTAAAATGTAGATCCTCCCCGAAATGATTGAGCAATCAAAAGTGGTGTATCACAATGATAAGACATCCACATCTTCTTATAGGAACTTTGATGCCTTCCGCAGGGCATCACTCAACAATAAAGTGAAAGATCTTGCCCAGTACACTGATGAACTTCGGTGGATCAAGTCAAAATCAGAAATCAAGTTGATGCGAGAGTCAGCATCTATTGTTTCTCAGGTATTTGGTTGAACTTGTGTTATTTTCATGTCACTGTTCGTAGGAGATATTGAGTCTTACACCCTATCAGTTCAGCCTTGGATGGAGAATTTGCTGAAATGCTTTTTTGATATTCCAGTAAAAATCACTGGTCTAAATTCTAATTCGTAGACGGATCATCCATTTGAAGTAATTACCGGGGAATTTCTGGATGGGTTGAGGGCGATATTATCGTGGGTTTTCTTATTGTGGCGGTTGATGCTGGTCCATGTGCTGCTAGAGGATTTGACAGAACACTATCTACATTGAGAGAGCTTTTTTTAAAGACCGCCAATGAGATAACTGATGTTGAGAATGTTTATTGTAAACACGTCCCAACTACTTTTCCGCCTTATTTAGTTAGCCCAACTACTGAGATTGTACAGCTGTTTTAAGGGAAAAAAAGTTTCCCTTAAAACTAAAACTATATATTACATCTAGAATTCTACCTCAAGCGTCAAATGCAATCAATAAGTTAGAAGACAAGACCAAGTGCCTTAAGTTTGCAAGTTGCACACTGTCTGGGTGACAGAACGGTTGTGGCTTAAAGACTTGCACGCAATGCTTCTTCTTTTTTGTTTACTGACATTACATTCTCTCTGCCTGGCCAGTCTCTTTTGCAGACAATGTTGCTCTCAAGGACCCACAGGGAGGAAAGACAATTAGCAGCTAAAATTGAGTATGAGTGCAAAATGAGAGGTGCCCAAAGAATGGCGTAAGCATTTATTGTCACTGTATATTCTTTTTATCCGTCTGCTGTACTATATAGATTGCATCTGAGGTACCGACTGTGTGGCCCTGTGTTCAACAGTTTTCTTAGTCGATAGCTAGTGAAATAAGTTTGTAGGGATCAATTAGGTCCATAAATTGCGGACCTATTGTTAGCAAGGTGTCATGCTGAGATGATTTACCTTTTCTTCTTGTTGCCATATCTTAGGTTCCATCCTGTAGTTGGCGGTGGAGCTAATGGCAGTGTTATACACTACTCAAGAAATGATAAGAAGGTACAGCAGAGTTTTGCTTTTGTTGTACATTTCAGATGTTTTTTTCTTGTAAAGTTGATTTTAGCTGTTTGACAGATCAAAACGGGTGATCTTCTGCTCATGGATGTTGGATGTGAGTACCATGGCTACCTTAGTGACCTGACACGAACATGGCCACCCTGCGGCAAGTTTTCCACTGCTCAGGTAAATGCTCAACTTTTATTGTTTGTTGTATCCAACTGAAAAAAAAACTTATCTTTGGACTTCTGAGTATGTTTTTATCCCCACCTGCGCAGGAAGAACTGTACAGCTTAATACTGGAGACAAATAAGGAATGCATAAAACTTTGTAAACCAGGCGCAAGCATTGGCGAGATACACCGCCATTCGGTATATCCCCAGTATTTGTTCTAATTCAATATTTCTTTGTGAAATACAAATTTTGACTTTCGAAAAAGAAAGTCAAAAGATCCATGTCTCTGATCTCCAAAGCACAGGTCAAGATGCTGATAAACGGATTCCAAGAACTTGGAATTATAGGGAAGGGCAAATCTATCCAATACAATTATTTGAATCCAACGGCAATAGGTGAGAGAATCTATCTGTCTCTTCATTGGATTTGTCCTTTGTCTTTGATGCAAGAGATTTGGATCTTGGGACCAGGTTAATAACCATTTGCATGTCTCCCTGGCGTCCAGGTCATTCGTTGGGAATGGATATTCATGACTCCACAACCCTCAGCAAGGACACACCCTTGGAGCCAGGCGTCGTAAGTAGATCGGCAGATGTTCTGTTCTGCCATTTTACGTATATAATTGGTTAAGCTTTGCTTCTACTACAGCTTACATGAAAACTATCCGACAAGAGATCCTCCATCTGCATCTTCACAGGTAATCACCATTGAACCCGGGATCTACATTCCCCCGGTCCCGATACTCAACGAGAAGGCCCCGGACAGGTACCGGGGCATCGGAATAAGGATCGAGGACGAGGTCCTCATCACCGAGTCGGGTCATGAGGTACCGCCCTAATCATTTCATCCAGTACCGCCTGGATAAATGTTTCAATCCGGATGGAATTGAAGATGATGACACCCTGGTTGCTTGCAGGTCTTGACGGCGTCGGTGCCCAAGGAGATCTCCCACCTCACCACCCTGATGAACATGGGTGGTGGTAGCTCCACGACGGAAGCCCATGAGCCGAGAGCTGCTTGGAACTGAGAGGCTCGGAGATAATTTTGTTTGTTCATTAATCCTGTCAAAGCTGTAGAAACTAGAAACTGGAACTGTCTCGAAAACAGCGGCTCTGGCATTTGGCCGGTTTGTCGTTTGGTTTTATAATTCTTATTTTTTAATCTATAACTGTAGCTGAAAATCAGTTCACCGTTGTCCAACAATGAATGCAGAAGTGGTTTTTTTTTTACAATTTTATTTTGTGCTGCGTCTCGGACGGAGCCTTAGGGATTAAGTGTTGGGTAATGAAGCGGAAAAGGCGCCGTCCCCATTAGTGTCATCAGTCCATGTCCGGATGTGGCGTGTCCCTTTTACACCGTTAGCCGTCGCCGTCGGCCGGCAGCGGTTAGCCGAAAGGAACACGGACGGAGGGGACGACGATGGATGGGAGCAGCTTAGCTGGGCACGTTTCTTAGGTAGGTCCTATAGCTTCAATTGTTTGGAAACTATAAAACATGTTTAGAGGTTCTCAAGAAAGAGCACACGTCCATGTCCTATAATTTTGCAGATCCAAACTTGACGTCACTCCGCCGGACCCCCTGTTTCCCCATATGTCCAGCGCTCCAACCGGATAGAAAAACGCCACTCAACCACGTCCCTTAAACCCAGCCCATATGTCCGGGTTGTTCGGCACTTGCAAACCCAGCCCATGACGAATATGGGACGGTCTGGACATGCCCGGGCATGTCCGCCATGTCGGATTGGCTGGGACCCGCGTTTGTCCCCACATGTTCCATCCTGTCTACACGGACCAACCACTCTGCTCCGCCAGCTTCCCTTTCACTCTGCTCCATGTGAGTAATTAGCATAAAACCACCACTTTTGTGGCTGAGATTAACAAAAACCACCACTTTTCGTTTGCGGGACAAAAATCCACCACTATTCGGGAAGTTTTTTGCAATTCGCACTAAAAATCGTCTAAACTCGAATTGACACAGATTATGACAGGAGGGCCCACCCGTCAGGCTGACGTGGCACTGAGTCAATATCCAAAAACAGAAAAGAACAAGAAATCTGGTAATTTTCCTGCCGTGGACATGGTCCCACACGTTAGCTGAATTAAAAAAAAATCTAGAAATAAAAACGTCAACACGCGTGGATGAGGAGCTCGGGAGGACACACAGATGAGGAGCTCGGGGGCGCGGGCGCAAGCAGCGAGCTCGGCGGCGCGGCCACAAGCTCGAGTGCACGACGTCGACGTGAGCAGCTCGGGGCGCGGTCGCGGCGGCAGACGACGAGCTCGGGGGCGCGGCACGATGGCGGTGAGACAGGGGCCACTGCTGCAGGCGACGAATGGGCGCGACGGCGAGGTCGCTGACGCGGCGCCAGCGCGCCATGGACCCCGTGGAGCCGCTCTTGCTCAGCCGCGGCGCGCGCCGAGGACGACCCGCCTGGCGTCCACACACAGTAGCTCTTCGGCGCCGCGCCCTCCAGGTCGTCGGTGGCGGCCGGCGTTCCAGAGCGCGCCCTCGTTGGCATCGTGCTCTTCCTCGTCGATGTAGGCATCTCTGAGCTCGTGCTTCATGTCCATTAGCTCCGCCTCGTTGCTCTGAGACTACCCACAAAAGGAATCGAGCCAGTTCTTCTCCAATCGCTGGCGTGAAGGTCGTCTTCGCCGACTCCGGCTTCGGCCGCCGCCGCATCGATCTCCTCAACAACGTCGCACGGGCCTTCCCTGTTGGTTCCCAGAGCTCGCCCGTGACTCTGGGAAGCTGCAGGCGTAGCCCCGAAGTACATCGCGTCCTGGAGCCTCTCCTCCACGTCGATGTGCTCCGGCCGCCGCCACCGGCGTCCATGTCGTCGCCAAGGGGTGCGGCAGCGAGCTGGAGGGTCGTCTCAGGTGCCCCGCTTCGCTCCGGCCGCCCAGCGTCGTCCTCCCTCACCTCACGACGCCGCGCTCCTCCGAGCTCGTCCCCGGCCGTCGTCGCCCCGCCGCCTCCTCCACCTCGGGCTTGGCCTCGAGCACATCTCCGTCGCGCCCGCCTCCACGTTCCCGCCGCAGCCTGGCCAAGCTCCGACCCGCCGCGTCCGGCCCGCCTGCTCCGTTAACGTCGTCCCCGAGCTCGTGCTCGCCTCTCCTCTCATCGCCGGTCTCCTCCCCGCTCGTTTTGATTTCTAGTTTTTTTTAATTAGGATGACATGTGGGACCATGTCCGCATGAGGAAAATTACCAGATTTCTTGTTCTTTTCTTTTTTTGGATATTGACTCAGTGCCACGTCAGCCTGACGGGTGGGCCCTCCTGTCATAATCTGTGTCAATTCGAGTTTAGACGATTTTTAGTGCGAATTGCAAAAAACTTCCCGAATAGTGGTGGATTTTTGTCCCGCAAACGAAAAGTGGTGGTTTTTGGTAATCTCAGCCACAAAAGTGGTGGTTTTATGCTAATTACTCGCTCCATGTCCTCTCCCCTCCCCACCCAGTCCACGATGTCGTCCGACGACAACATCAACTTGAATGACCTCGAGCCGGAGGATTCGGATGCGGTAGCGGCAGAATCCGTCATCCCCTACGACAATGACCTCGCCCTAGAGACGTCGCTCCATGATAACAGCGGATCTAGCTCCCTGCCGTCGTATCTGCGTAGGTACGCGTCGTCTCGCGCTCCACTCCGCCAGCTCGCAGGACCACGTCGGCCTTGACCCCACCGGTACAAGCTCCACCGGGCTGGAGGATGGTACCAGATGGGCCCGACTGGCGGTTGCTGCCCTTGAGCCCGCCTAAACGGACGCCGGAGTCCGAGGCACGGGCATATCAGCGCCTGAAGAACATGGACCACACACTGGCGGTGAAGACATTTGCGGTGGGGACAAACCGACCACCCAGAGGTCGTGGACAAGTCCATGACCTCCGTGGAGACGGAAGCCCGACGTCGCCGCCACAAGAACGGTGCGACGATGGAGGCCATGGCCCTGTCCAAGCGGGAGGTAGTGAAGAAGTTGCCGTCTACCTCGCCGCCATGCAGGCCTGAGCCATCCGGATGCTCACAGCTCGGCGCACCTCCAGCCGCAACGGTACCACCGACGTCTCCTCCTGTTGGTGCATCGCCTTCGACCGTCGCCCAACCAGAGATGCCAAGGGGAAGGGAAAGGCGCCACCGTGAACTCCGGTGTGTCTGTTTCCATGTATATACTGACTTTTGCTGAACTTGTCTAATTTCAGTGTAAATACTCAGTGAAAGTGATCTAATTTCTGCATGTTTGTCCAATGTTTGATAGTTGCTTTGGTGCATGATCCATGTTGTATGTGTTCTATGTTTTCGCATGATTTTGAGGGGTACAATTAGGGGCGATGGCTGTAGGATACTAGTTTTGAGGTTGTTCAGACCCTGTCCGTGAACACGTTCGGACGTGTCCGCGGATATATAGAGGACCAAATTTCGCAACCCTAGTTAGAGATGCTTTTAGGGAACCAAAAAACACATTAGCTATGAATCGTGAAATACGGACTATTCGCCCAAAGGTGACCAAGTTATCTTTTTATAGGTATATAAGGGCAATCCAACGGGGCGACCCAAATAGATGCGGAATCTATCTGATTTTCATCCGTTTGGGTCGTCAGGTGGATATAAAATGTCCGTCCTTGTCCACAGGTCCGACAGTGCATCCGACGGTGCCGACCCATATAAATTTAAGATATATTTTAAATCTTCATAAAAGCGACCATTTTGTATTCAAATTTAAGATATATTTTATATTAAATGAAATTGAAACTAAATCTAGATGCAAATGCACCGCTCGAGCTACTTCTCACGTATAAATCTGGATTCAAACGTAGTGCTCGAGCTACATCTCACATATGGTCGGGCTTTTGAGGAACTGTCGTGGTATGGACATATGCCTATGGGAAGGCCTTGAGTGGTGTGGGAGCAGCTTGCACAGCAGGCGGAATTGGGCACAAACATGCGAACTGACACATGATGTAACCAGGTACGGAGCCGTCATGGTGAGGGTAACAGTCCTACTCCTGCTATGTTCTTGCTTATTTATGGTGGATAGGTTACAAACTTGCTCCTTGAGCTGTATATGAACGTCTGGCTAGAGCTGCCGGGTGAGTAGTCTAGGGTTTCCAGGAAGACCCTCTTGATCTCCGGTTGGTGAGTGTTCTAGGGTTTCCTTTCTCCTTTCCGGCCCCCTTTCTCTTTGGCCGCACCCCCCTTATATAGGCCTGGGGGGTTGCTTTACATGTGTGGGGCCGGCTGATTACACACTGAGGCTGGGTCCGGCTGCTCGACCCAGCCCCGCCGGGTCCAGCTACAGTCTTCTTCCCTCCCACAGTGTTCTTCCATCAGGCACAGTGGACGCCGCACGGTATGGAGGCGCCGCTGTCGGGGACGTGCGAGGCCGGCTGGCGCGCTTCCTGTCCTGCCGACACCGCCTCCGCCGGTTCCGAGGCGGCGGGGTCTTTGGTATGGCCTTCTCCTTTATGTCTTGTCGATGTGGTCGGCGTCATGCAGCAACTGTACCGGGCGTCATCGTTATCGGGTCTTCTGTGGCTGGCTGGCAGGCGGCCAGTCGGACAGGGCTTCAGGGCAGCCAGCCGGCAAGGCAGATGGCCAGCCGGCCAGGGCTTCAAGGCAGCCAGCCAGCCAGGCAGTTGGCCAGCCGGGCCAGGTCTTCACGCCTTCGGGCAGCCGGGCAGGTTGGCCGGCCGGATTTGGCCGGCCAGTGGGAGGGCCAGCTGGATTTGGCCAGCCAGCTGCTAGATCTTGTCGAGTCGTGGAATTTGGTATATCGGGGGACTATCCCCCCGACACTAGTCCCCGAAGCTGTCGTGGTCTTGCAGTTTTAGTAGGAGGGTCTCGGCAGGTTTCCCCCAAAAAATAGTGTAAGAAACAAAGTTAGTCATAAAGATATATTAAACATTTAACTCAGCGGCGTAAGAAACCGAAATGTTGGCACTTTTACTTTCCATCTTTTACTTTATTAGGTGTCGGCTCGCCCTCGTTTTACCGCCTTAGCCATTTTCTGTGCACCCGGCCGGTCATGACCGTTGCTCTTGTCGGCGTGCCAGCCGGGTTGCGGTCTGCAGCGCGGATCCGAAGAGTGGGCCGGCTGGTCGAGTGCACAGTCAGACTTTAGGAGTTTGACTTAGACTCGCTGCTGGGCCGGCTGGATGTTATTCTTCCCTTTGATGTTTTTCACGTGTGAGCTTTCCAGCTTTTTCTCTGGCCGGCGAGTCTGCAGCGCGGAACCGCAGAGTGGGCCTTGAGCGTCCAGCACGCTAGTAAGCTATCGCGAGAGAGAATGAACAGCCGGCCAGCCACAGTCGGACAACGAAACACAAAACTTGCATTGATACGAAGGTAGTCACCGGACTTGGCAGCAAAGCACTTGCGAAGAAACGAGGGGGTAGTCCCCGAGTGTCTTTCGAAACTTATCCACTTTCATGTGCCTGGTGCGAAAACTTACGTGACGATACTTACGTTCTTATTTGTTGGTGCGGACGGAGACGGTGTGCTGCAGCCGGTCGGGATCCGGCCGGCTAGGCAGCCAAACGGAGCCGGATCGGCCCCCAGCCGACTGGGTCTCAAGACGCGGCTGTCCCGGAGCCAGCCGGCCCAGCAGCGAAGCAGAGGCATCCGGCCTGTCGATCGGGCGTTGTGAAAGAACATCTCTTAGTTTTGGTGATTTAATGACAACACATATTATGGGCTAATCATGTTTGGTTAAGTGTGTTGACAGGTTTTTAGGTGGTTAGAACCAAATGGTGAAAAGATCGAAGTAAAGATCAAAGACGAAAGAAGAGAATCTTGAAGAAATGGGTTTCTGGTTTTTCAGGACCGGAAGTTCCGGCCCTCTGGGCGGAATTTCCGGGGGGCGGAAATTCCGGCCCTAGCGCGAAATCGACTAAGTCCTTTTGGGATCCCTCTCTGGATGGGTCCCGGAACTTCTCCCCGGAAGTTCCCCCCGGAAATTTTCGGTGGTGCGGAAATTCCGGCCTACAGGCCGGAAGTTCCGGCCCGTGGAAATTTCGGGAGGAAAAACGACTAAGCCATATTTGGGATCCCTCTATGGAGGGCTCCCGGAACTTCCCTCCGGAAGTTCCCCCCGGAAATTTCCGGTGGTGCGGAAATTCTGGCCTCCTGGCCGGAAGTTCCGGCCCGTGGAAATTTCGAGTGGAAATATGGCTAAGTCATTTTTGGGATCCCTCTCTGGAGGGGTCCCGGAACTTTAATCCGGAAGTCCCCCCCGGAAATTTCCGGTGGGGCGGAAATTCCGGCCTACTGGCCGGAAGTTCCGGCCCTTGGAATTTTCCGTGGGATTTCGACTAAGTCATTTCGGGGATCCCTCTCTGGAGGGGTCCCGGAGGTTGTGGGCGGAAGTTCTCCCCGGAGATTTCCGGCCCACCGGAAGTTCCGGTCTGTTGGCCGGAATTTCCGGCCCTTTAACCCGGAATTTCCGGCCTCCCGTTTCCTGCAACGGCTAGAAATCCTGGAGGGGTATAAATACCCCTCCACCTACCTTGAGCAGCTTAGCTCTTGCACTCTCTCTCTTCATTAAAAGCAAAAGCTCATAAATACAAGATCTCTCAACTCCTCCAACCAAAGACATTGATTCTTGGAGGATTGAAGGAGGAGGCCCCGATCTACATCTTCACCGAGCAGTTTTTCATTTCCCCCTCATTCACTTGAGGGATTTCTCTTCTAGGGTTAGCTTTGTGTTACCCTAGATTCTTGTGCTCAATTCTTGTTGTATTTGTGACAGATTCGTTGATTTGGGAGCCCCCAATTCAGTTGTGGGTGTGTGCCCCAAGAACCGTGTAAGGGCTCCGGATTCCGCCTTGAAGGATTCCGATAGTGGAAGGTGAACCAAACCCTCGGGTGCGGTTTATCGGAGAATAGGGTGAGGCCTTTGTGGCATCTTGAGTAGGCCTCTTGTGGCGAGCTCACACCCCTCCAACGAGACGTACTCCCTTAACAAGGAGAAACTCGGGAATACATCCTTGTCTCCGCGTGCTTCCCCTTTCGGTTACCTCTTTCCCTTAGTAGCTTTTACTTGTATCGTTAATCGCCTAGTTGCTATAGTTTGCTTCTCATATAGGTAAATTCACCGTAGTTGCATATCTAGAAAATTTACCTTTTTGTGTTAAGCCTAAAATCGAAAAAGAATTAAAAATTGGTGTAGCACCTATTCACCCCCCCCCTCTAGGTGCCCATACGATCTTTTCAATTGGTATCAGAGCCTCGGCTCTTAAGTTAGGCTTCACCGCCTAAGAGAGTATGGGTGACGGTGATGAGGTGACGGGTGGTAGCACCCCTCCGGTGTCCATGGATGATCTCAAGAATTTGGAAACAAGCTTGAAATCATCTATGGACACTCAAATGGAGGAGTTGCGTGCCATGATGAGGCAACTCTTGAATGGCAATAAGCCACCCGCCGCACCATCCCTAGAGGCTAATGCTTCCGCCGCGCATAGTGGGGAGGGCGAACAACTCACTAATGAATCCCCTCCTAAAATTGACGGTGGGAAACCGGAGTACCATGGGGTTCCATTCACGTACTCGGTCGACCCACCTATCCCGCATTATCATATAAACAATAGGGGTGATCCACCTAAGTTTAATCCATCTTGTTTTACTAATTGGCAATTTTTGATGAGATCTCATATCAAGAGCGCTTCGAGCGAGCTATGGAGAATCATTCAAGTTGGGTTCAAGGCCGTTGATCCAAACAACATGACAAGAAGGGAGGTTGTGGATGGTCAACTCAATGACTTGGCTCTCAACATGATTCATACCGCCGTGGGAGAAAAGCACATGTCTCTCATTGAGATGGCCACCACCGCCAAAGAAGCTTGGGATATTCTCACTCAAGAGTTTATCGGTAATGAGAGCATGCAAAGGAATAGATATGAAGCCTTGAGCAACCAAGCCGAGGGCTTATTCATGGTAGAGGGTGAAGATCATGAAGAAATGTATCGAAAACTCAAGACCCTTGCTACTTAATTTCGGGCCCTTGGTGCAACCTATGTGGATGATGCTTGGATCAAGAGGAAGTATGTGAGCTCCCTTTGGCCGTTTGAATCCACCGACTTGAAGAGCCTCCAAGGAAGACACAACTACCACCTCATGTCATCTAATGAAGTCATGCAAGAGATGGCGGCCTACAAAGTGGCCGCCAAGAACGCCGAAGATGCTCGAGCTCGAGCCATTGGAATGCATAGAGGATCTTCACTTGCTTTAAAGGCCAAGGTTGTGGAGCAAGACGATGATGATGAGGCTCAAGAGGATGTGTCACATTGGGATCCCAAAGAGCTCCAAGATACTCTCAAGGACTATGCGGCTCTCACATCTAAAGTCTTTTGAAAGAGTCCGTCCAGGGCAAGGAATTTTGTCAACAAGGAAAGTGGAAGGAAGGAGGGTGGCCAAAGAGTTCGTTCGTGCTACAATTGCCAAGATAAATATCACTTTGTGGTCGAGTGTCTGTTTGAGAACCGAGAACTTCATGGAGGAAAGCTTGTTAGGAAGGACAAGTCAAAGGACACCCATAAGAAACCTTTCTTCAAGAAGAATGCCATCAACAAGAAGCCTCCGAGAATTGTGTTGCTTTCTCAAGAAGAGTATTCATCCGGAGAAGAAGAAGAGCCCACAAATGAAGTTGCCGCTATTTCTATTGCTTCTTCATCATCTCCTTCCTTATTTGAATCCCCCAATGAGAATGTCTCTAACTCCTCCGCAAGATGCTTCATGGCCAAGACTACCGAGGTATCATCTCCCTCATCTCCTAAGACTATGAGTAATATGGATGATGCTACTAGTCTTAAAATCAAAGAGGAAATAGTTGCTTTCGATCATTTTATCACTAACATGCAAGGTGAAACAAAGAAGCATGTTGAGACTCTTATGAGTCAATATGGTGAAGCTCAAGAAATGTTTGAGATCAAGGGTAAGATTGAGAGAGAGGATGCTACGGAAATTGCATCCTTGAAAGACAATCTTGAAGAAGAGCATGAGCTTAGAGTTTCTCTAGAGCAACAACTAGAATCTATAGAAGAATCAAATGATGCAATTGTTGCTAAACTCATTAAAGAACGTGATCATGCAATTGCTAAATACAAAGCATGTAAGAAAGAAAAGGTCGAGCTTGGTGTTGGTCATTCTAGACTAACCGAGGAGCTAGAGAAGCTCTCCAAGGCCTACAAGGCATTGGAGAGTGAACACTCTACCCTCACTAAGTCGTATGAACAACTTCAAGCTCAACCGCCTAAAAATGACGAGTCTAGTTCCTCCACTCCAATTACTTGTGATCATGCGCATATCATTGAGGAAAATGCTAGGTTGAAGATCAATCTTGCTAAGGCCATCTCCCTAGGTAAGAAACCGTTTGTTACTTCAAAAAAGGGGAGAGTTGGTCTTGGGTTTGTTGAGGAGGAAAAGGAGAAAGAGAGCTTCATGAAGGATGCTAGAGCTCCTCAAGTTAAGAAGGCCAATGTTACTAGTGCTCCTCAAGCAAAGAGGATACCTCAAGCAAAGAAGAAGGTCAACATTGCTAATGGTGGTGCCACAAGGGGCAAAACCATTAGTGATGACTTTGCGGGAAAGACTAACCCTCATTACATTATATTTGTTGAATATTACGGGGATGTCTATGCTAAGTTTNGGTCGAGCTTGGTGTTGGTCATTCTAGACTAACCGAGGAGCTAGAGAAGCTCTCCAAGGCCTACAAAGCTTTGGAGAGTGAGCACTCTACCCTCACCAAGTCGTATGAACAACTTCAAGCTCAACCGCCTAAAAATGATATGCCTAGTTCCTCTACTTCTATTACTTGTGATCATGCAAATATCATTGAGGAAAATGCTAGGTTGAAGATCAATCTTGCTAAGGCCATATCCCTAGGTAAGAAACCGTTTGTCACTTCACAAAAAGGGAGAGTTGGTCTTGGGTTCGTGGAGGAAGAAAAGGAGAAAGAGAGCTTCATGAAGGATGCTAGAGCTCCTCAAATTAAGAAGACCAATGTTGCTAGTGCTCCACAAGCAAAGAGGATCCCTCAAGCAAAGAAGAAGGTCAACATTGCTAGTGGTGGTGCCACAAGGGGCAAAACCATTAGTGATGACTTTGCGGGAAAGACTAACCCTTACTACATTATCTTTGTTGATTATTATGGGGATGTCTATGCTAAGTTTGTTGGTCCTAGAAATGTACCCATTGCTCGTTCTATTTGGGTTCCTAAGACCCTTGTTGCTAACAAAAGAGGACCCATTGAAAAATGGGGACCTAAATT